>VYXB01010746.1:10588-124009 GCA_013397135.1 Pachyramphus minor | reverse complement strand
GGGGGGGGGGGGGGGGGGGAAGAAAGGAACAAAACACAAGACATTTTCATTCCCTCAGTTTCTGTTCAAGCAGAACAAAACAGAACTGCTCAACTTCAGTAAAAACTGACTTCTGCAGTGTATAAGGTAGCCTTAAATGTGACTTTTTTTGAGACATCTCTGTAAGATCTGCTGGCTCAATAGGTTTTTTGTCTTTGGTACTCTTGAAGTCCCCTGATCACAGTACTCTGTTCAGGTTTTCTTTGTGTATTAAAGACCTTCGTGTTCTCATCTCCCAGCATTAGGCTTGCATATAAACCTTTGTAAATTGGCCCCAGGAGAGCCTGGGGAATTTATAATCAGGATCATATAATACACCTTCAATAAAGTGTCTTCATGTAAGATTTCACATTTGCAGTTAAACATATCCCTTTCTAGTTCAGGGAACAAAGTGGGACTGTCTCTGTCTTTAAACTCATAGTTATAAACTCCACTTAATCCAGTCCCTCCCTCTGGCACACTGGGCTTTCAGTGATCTGCTCATCCTTTCTCTCCAACCATCTCTTGTTTGTTTAATATATTTTGCACTCCTCTGTCCTACAATGATGTGGTTTCTCAGTTGCATTTGTCACAGTGGTACTGGAGAAGGCATGATTAAGAAATAGTTCTCATTTTCCTTACCTTTTCAGTACCTCTGTATGGAAGCTCTCTCAACAGGATGGTGCTAGTAGTGCATAGGGTTCTGAAGAAGTACTTCAGAAATTCTTCAAAGTTTCTCTGTGCTTGGTGTTATATAATTTGGAAGACATAACGCCAGGCAAGGGAGCATAAGAAATTGAGGAAAAGATTGCTATTATTTCACATCATGTAATATACAGGTATGTTATCACATTAATAGATCTTTATCTGTACCTTGAAAGCGTGCCAGTGAATGCTGAGAGGTGCACTCATGCTGTGTTCCTTGGTGTTGTAGCATCTGGGACAGGGACAGCTGTTCTTTGAGTTTTTGTTCTGCTTTACTTTAATTTCATGCCCAGAGCATTTCAATGAGAAATGTGAGTTTAACTTTTGGTGGTTGAAACTGTGCTAACATTTGAAAACCTCACTAATTCCAAATAAAGCGTAACAGAGGCCAGGATGTCTGGGGTCCTGAGCAACCTGGTCTAGTGGCAGACGGTTGGAACCTGATGATCTTTGAGGTCCCTTTCAACACAAACCATTCTAGGATTCTGTGATTAGTGGCAAACTGAATGAGCTGCTTTCTTCTGAGATGTTGAGTTGTTGTCAAAGAGTCTATAGGGCTGAAAATCCCATCATAAAAACCATAGGCAAGGACTTCCTGACTTTCAAAAGCAGCTTGGTGTCTTGGGTGACGTTGAAAATCAGTAAGACTTATGTTCTTTAGCAATTTAGGTAAAAAAAAATCCCCTCCTGTACTAGGTTTGATGCTAAAGCTGAGACAGACAAAATCCTGAAAGTGAGACTTGAGTCAGGCAGACAGCACTGTTGTTTCCCCAGTGCTGAAAGAATGATCACCCAGGCTGGGTTCCCACTTTCTCTAGAATTACTGAAGTTCTAAAGATTTTCCTTTTGTCTAAGTCAGTCAGGAAGCCTTTTTAAGATGTTACCGATTTCCGTGGTTTTTTCCATTAGTTCTGCTTTTTCATTTGTTTCAACCTGGACAATGGAATTTTCATTTTATTTCTGTTTTTAGCCACAAAAGATTTTTTTGTTATCGTGTTGCAGCCTAGCATTAGCAGTGGGAATTGAGATGAAATTTTAATTTACAGAACTTGATAAACCTCACCAAGCACAATTGCTGGTATTTCGTATTTGCATTTCCTGAGGGTCACAAATCTGTCCCCTTAGCTTTAACAAAAAAAAAAAAAAGTCATATTTGTAACATAGATGTAAAAAGCCAAAGAAAATTAAGAATAACAAATTTGGACCTGTGATTAGGGTCTTTCTCTCCTAAAACTCTTTTCTGGAGAGTTAATTGCATAATGCTATTAAAAAAGTGAATAAGTAAACACTCTCATCCAGTAGCAGCTTCTTCTGGGTTTCTATCTTTGTTTAGAAAGCTTTAGCCTCCATGATGTAGTTTAATGGCATTTAAATTTAGCATTCATAATGCTAAATAACAGGAAATAGCTGCCCCTATGCAGCAAGGTTACCCATTTCCATCCATGGATGAAGGCAATAGAGATTCTGCTCATGGCACCATGCATAGTGACCAGTGAGATAGTCGTGACCACAAGGAGAACAACTCCCAGCTTGCCCCCTCATTGCTAAATAAATATTAGGTGAATTAATAAGTGCTCATTATTTCAAGCAGTTAGGTTAGCATAAAAGGGGAGAAAAATAATCACTTTGTGCTGGCTGGGGCAGCAACCCTGCTGTGACTGCCTGATGGGTGACAAACAGCAAGGGTGGAAGAGGGAGCAGACATTCACCCTTGGAGAGTGCAAGGATCATTGAGCACATGCAGGCAAAATATTCATTATTTTTCCACTGAGGAAGAAAGAGGCCAGTCTGGAAATCAGAATTTGGATAGGCCATGTAGCCCATGACCCCCTTCAGCCCCATCCAAAGACCCTCTGAGCAGCTCTCCAGCAAATTGGTGTTCATCAGTGTTGCCCATACAAGGTCACTGCAGACCTTATTTAGGGAGGAAGCTCTGCCTGCTCTGCTCGCCACCCAGCACATTCCCCTTGCCCAAATGCCATCCTCTTCAGCAGATTTAAGTGGCCTGTGTAGCACTGAGTACCTCTGGCTGTTTTGGCTCTGCTTCTGTTCAGGGAGAGGCATGGTTTTGTGATGAGGCACTGAAATGCTCTGAAAAAACAGTTTTATAATCTGATTGAAGCCCACATTGCTGCCAAAAGCTGGAGTTTCACTTTCCACATCTTATCCCATCTCATTGGTTTCTCAGACCAGCTCAGCATGTGCCTGCCCAGAGGGGTGGACACTTTGGGGAAGTAGAAAGGGGACAGAGTAGCCTTAGGGCAGGAACAGGCAGCTGGGTGTGTGGGGTCAGGTACTCCAGAGAGGTGACTGTGGAGGCACAGGTGAGGCATGGGAGCAGGTGGAACCCTTGGGTATCATAGACCAGGTGCTGTTGGTTAGGAGGTGAAGAGAGGTGGCATCACTGCAACAACATGTTCAGTTCTGGTAGCCATGGGGAATGGGGAATGGTGTTCAGATCAGTGAAGACAGAATGTGGTCAAAGAAGTGGAACACGAAATTCAGACAAATTCATGCTGGCAACGGAGGGTGATTGATGTTAAGGATTATTCAGTAATGAAATTGCTTATGAGAAAATATATAGAAACATCACCAACTTAAACCTGATTGAACAGCCTTCTAAAACGTGGACAAGAGCTTCAAACAAACTGTGATTTTGATGCTGCTTTTGGGGTGGGGGATCTTTGGTCCACAAGCTTAAGATGGTACAAGGCTCTAAACAATTCTCTGTACTTCTTTATAGGAAACACTTTGTTGGCCATGACATTTTTTTCTTTACACACTTGGGGTATTTCTCTGTGTCCTGGAATGAATAAAATGCTAATCTTATTGTTCTGTTGTTTTTCATTTAAAATTGCAACATTTGAGAAGGATTTTTTCCCCTAAGAAACTCATGCCTTTTCTCTGTTTTTCATGGCCTGCAGGTTTTCTCTCTTTTTTTTATTTATCATCTCATATAGTTTGAAGATACACAGCAATGACGCAGGCTGCTGTTGAGTTTTGGTTATTTGACTGGTTTCTATTTTTAGAGTGTTCTTAGTCTCACTGAAAACAAGCAGCAGCAACTGTATTGGCTCCAATATACAGCACAGTTTTTGTTAGAAGGTGCAATGTGAATAACGTGGCTTGCCCTATATTTAGGAACTATGCAGAACATGATCCTTTTAAAGAACATACTCTACCTATAGAGGTAACAGGTCTTGGTGTAGCTGCCCAGTTTCCCCTCCTGGACAAATGAAACCAGAATTAACTTGGCTCAGCATCTGAGGCACAGCGCTGTGACCAGCTGTGTTAGCTCACCTTACAGAAAGAGAGGTGAGCTTTTCTGCTGCCCAACTGGCCATGAAACACTTATCAGGCACTGGAGCACACAGGTACTGCTTTGCAGGTGGATGCCCTAACGAGCCGAGAGGATCAGCATGCCCTGTTTCTTCTGCCCAAAGTTTGATTAAAAAATGGAACATCTCTTCCAAGAGGGAAAGATCCTCATCTCAATCCTCAGAGCAATTAGATGACAGAGGAGCCAGGATTAACTCTTCCTGGCAGAGCAGTGCCTGTCCCTCAGCTTGCCAGAGTCCAGCTGAGCATCCCTCATGCAATTAGTCACAGTCTATTCTCTTCGCCAAAAGCAAAAAACATTGAGCCCTACTTTTCTCCCAGGGTATGGCAGGATCACTTGGGCATTCCCAAAATTTTCACAGGTCAGAATAAATAAAATTTTCAAAAATTCCCTGCCCAGTACTTGGTATAGCTTTTTTAAAATGCTTGTGCTTTAGAGGGAACAGTAACTCCCAGTTCTACCCTTTTCTGCAGCCACCTTCTGTCTAACTCAAAGACCCCATAGGAGAAACCTCCACTTGGGATAAATAAAATGAAGTAATTTTGTTAACAGTTTCCTTAGAACTGGCTTTGCCCGTGAAAGATTTCTTGAAATTGATTTTCCTGGTATGTGGTTTCCTTTTTTTAACTCGAATTTCCTCTGAGGTTTTGTCTCTGTATTTTTGCCTGGATTACCTGAAGTAAGGAAGTTTGAGCTGAGCTGCTTTTGAAGAAGGAACACCAGTATTAAGAAAGAAAGAGTCTGTTGGAGATTGTCATTTCTACCATTTAAGAATATTCCTAAAGTTTGAATAGGAAAAAAAAGAAAAAAAGAAAAAAAAGGAGTTAGTAAGAGTGAACAGGGCTAAGTGAAAGGAAATGTAGCTGAACAGTGGTGTAGGTTTTAAGCAGATTAGAAAAGGTGCTTTTTCCCATCCAGTGTGAAGACATTATCCATGTCAGGCATTTAATGCTAAGGCCCAGCTCTGTTAGCTATATAAAACTGCTCCAGCTGAGGGAAGCATCTTGTACAGGCTGTATTATTTTCTCACTTCTTCCCAGTCATGTTCCCAGGTCTTGCCCTGTTCCCATGGATATTCTGAGCAGTGATTGTCACTGAGTAGACCATGTTCATGTTGCAAGGCAAGCTCCAGGTCCTTTCCTGGGGCCAGCTGGTGGCCCAAGACACCCTTACAGGCATCAGCTTCTGGGCATCATGAGATTTATGTGAGGGAATAACCTCAGCCTGCACTCAGACTCCTTTGTACCACATGGAGAGATCAGACACAGTCCAGACAGTAAACTGACAGCTCTGTCCCCAGCAAATATCTTCATAAATGTCTGTTTTAAGTCAAACCCACTTAAATCTGCGAAGAGACAGCTATGTGCTCAGCATCTGCACGGACTGTGGCTCCGGTATGTTGTATTCCACTTAACATCCTGGTTTTATCACCCTTTCTCTATCACAGACCAAGCTCACGGGCTGAGAAGTGCAAGAAAGAACCTCACAGTCTCATTTTCTGTCTCGGATCAGGTCTCATGGACATTTGCTTTGTGACTATTCTTAAATACTTCTGTCTAGCATCTGATTTAAAAATATCTCAGACCAAGTCAAGCTTCATGCAGTATCATCTGTTCAAGGCAACACCTAAACTGAACTATAACTGTACACACAGTGCCCCTGCTTGTTTCTGAGGAGGAATGAGTTTTGTCCTGGAATGGAAGGATTTCTCCACCTTCTGTAACCTCTATGATAAACTTTTAGCTTGGGATGTTTTCTGGACTTGCTAAAGGCATGAGATCTCTTTAGTTCTGTATTTATTTGCAGTTGTCTTTATTAGTTGCTACTTTTGCTTGCCCATATTGAAATCAAAATATCACAGGGCAGCATATTTTGCCCTAACTAAGGTATATTAAAAAGTTATTGAAAATAGTTTTGTTTTGATTTTTCAGCCCACAGTAATTGGAATGTCATTAAAATACCCCTCTCTATATCAGTCCAATAACAGAAGGATTTAAAATTTTTCCCAATATCAGTGTTTTCCATTTTCACATTAGGCTGAATTGCTGTTTTTACTCTCTTTTTGCATTGCTAGTGACTGAGCATAATCCTAATGTCAGTTCCAGGGCATGTTCCACTCTCTCCTGCCTGGTACCCCCTTCCATAATGAAATATGTTGTGAAACTCTGGGGGAGACCACTGTTCCCTCTGTGTGATGAATTGGGCAATACACGGGACTAGTTATAGTAGTACCTTGGCAATTATTGAATAATTTGGATTGAAAGGGATCTCATCAGGAGGTCTTGTATTCCCAAGCAGGCACAGTCTTCCAGGTGCAATCCTTCTGAATAGAGGGGATGGATGAGTTCTCTTGTACTGGTGACCATACTTGGTTGTTCTTTCTTGGTGATTAATTATAGCCAAGTTTGCCCTCAAGGGAGGTTGCAATGGAAAGAAACACCAACATTTCTCTCTTCTCCAGGACTTTTTCTGTTGCACAGAGGCCCAGATGGGAGTGATAGCCAGGATGGGGTGTGAAAACAGCACTGTAGAGGAAGTTTATTTAATGCTTCCCTGGGTGTGGGCTGGAGCTGTGGATTTAATGCTTCCTTGGGTGTGGGCTGGAGCTGTGGATCCAGCAGAACACCAGAGAGCAGGGTAAAGGGTCAAATCCTGTGTGTCTTCCCTAGGGGCTCCATCCCTTCAGAGTTCTCACATACTCAGGGAGATGAGTTTTGTACTTCTCTGCACCAGAAAACTGTAATTTAAATCCACAAGAGGCTGTTTACAGCACTCCATTCTAAACTCCTGCCTAACATAGGCCACAGAATTCCTCCCAGTAATTCCTGCCTTGTGCATTGCAACCCAGACTCTGTTTCAGCTAGAACAGATCTCTCAGAAATAGAGATTTATTCATGTTTTAACAACACTACGAGATGCAGAATTTGCAGCTTCCCTTAGTAATCTTTGTAATCTAAACAAGCCCCTGAGCAGGAGGCTAGGCCTCAAACTATTCCTGAATAAACTGGAGCTTTAAACTGTTTTATAAGATATTTTTAAAATAGATTTGTTAACTGTTAGGAGCTTAGTATTATAATTCTTCATCTGGAAAAAGGTGCCTTGATGTCAGCAGCAGACCTAGCAGGCACTGTAAGACAATTTCATTTCACCTTTCCCTCAGATAGCTAAGGAATACTGCAACTTTTTGCTCCACTATCTTAATGTTATTCTTATAGCCATTAACCTTTACAGTAATGTAGATATGTGACTGGTATTGATGCTGTTAATTAATCATATTTATTGTTTTAATCTCGTCTGATAATGTGCAGTCCTGCATGCAGATGCCAGTCAAGCAAATACCACCCCAATCTCAAAAGACAAAATCCTGATGGATGCCTCTGTCTTGCAGCACTCATTGCCTGTGTATTTGTTGATAAATCCAATGTTTTTCCTGTATCATTGACCAGCAGCATGAGAGTCCTGTTCTTTCATATCAGTAGTTTGTAAAAGGTCATTTGGGCATTCTTTCTTCCTAAATCTACCCTGAGATCTGGGTGAGGCTTTTGGCTGTGCCGCAAAGGAGCTGATTGCCCTGAAATTTAGGGGTAGTTTACAGGAGTGAGTTGAAGTACTAATACTGCCTTTCCAAATCTGCCTGTCCAGCCATGGAGTACCTGTCAGGGCCACACCAGGTGTGAAAGTGCTCTGTCCAGGCACCCAGTGTGAGGTTGAGAACAAAGTAATTCATCGTTGTTCCCAGAAGCAGCAAGAAAAAAGGAATCAAGCAGTTCCCTGAGAAGCTCTTGAGCTGGATGGTCTTGTTAGAAGGCTTTTGTGAGCCCTGTGTAGATCAGGGATCCTTTAACATCCCACTGCAAATGTGATGGTGATGGTTTGTGTGTGCGGTTCAGTCATGTGGTGCGTGAGGTCTGGACTGGGGCGACTCCTGAGCAACCTGGTCTAGTGGAAGGTATCCCTGGCCATGGCAGGGAGGTTGGAATGAGACAGTCTTTAAGGTCCCTTCCTTTATATGGTCTTGTGATATCTGTGCACCTATAGCAGCCATTGGAGACCAAGTGTTCAGCAAACAGTTGTCGCCTCAAAAATTTGGAAAAATCTATTCCTCGGATACTTTTCTCAAAATATATTATGTATTTTTATTAAAACACATAATAGAAATGTCCTGGATTCCTCAGGGTATCCAGCAATCAAATCAGTCTCAGATCCCTTTCTGTCTGAGGGCTGAAGTTTTAAGCTCCGTGGGGGTGTGGCACAAGGCAGGTGTAAAATCTCAGAAGTGTTTGAACTATGCAAGCAAACAGAAGAAAAGGGGTAGGAGGAAATTTCTGCACAAACATGTCACTCAGAGCCAGAGAAACCAGGGTGATTGTTCTTTTTGAGAAATTATTAAGTCCTCTGGAGTGGAGTCTCTGCTGTGTTTCATTCCCATGACTGGAGCTTCATCATAAACTCTGCTGTGTGGTGACTCCAAGCAGTTCACTGTGATCGAGGGCAGAGCTGTGTCCTCCTGACAGCACAGGCAGGCAGGATTGCATGAAGGAATGGGATGTCGATACCTGCAAGTATCTTTCCACTTCAGTTATTTGTTATAAACTCCTGACCTCACTTTTGGGAATTGCTCAAACCAAATTAAGATGTGCCCTACAAGATTGTTACTGTGATCACAGCTGAAAAGCTTCTGTGGATATGAATGGGATCTGAGATTATATCAGAAATTCTGCAGTATCTGCTTGCTAATTTAAATTTGGGTGGTGATGGCGATTGCACCTCGTGTCCCCTTATTTTTTTGTCCATCATTTTTCAACAAGTAAAATATTTAGCCACTTTTTGAGCACAGCCAGGTGTCACACCTGGTTAGAGAGCACACTCTGTGTGGAAACACATTTCTTGTCAGTCCTGGGGACAGCACACGCTCCATTTCACAGTTTAGAGTCAATAGTGGTAGAAATACCAGGACAACATGTTTTTTATTATGATAATCCAGAATTGGATTGTAGTACCAGACGCACTTAAGAGCCCTGCCACAAGGGTTTCCCAGGGCCTCTGTCACTCCTATAAGTCTGCTTGTTTCTCCATGTTTCTTCCAGTGTAATAGCCCTCCCCCAAAAATGTTTTTTATAAACAAGGGGAAAGCAGTTTGATCAAATAAGTGCTACTTCTAACCTGCCCTTCACAGTACCCTCTGAGCTGGAATGACACACACCTGGCACATCTGCATGATGAGAGAGAAAAGGCACCAGCTGCAAAACCACTTTAGCTGGATTTGTAAGCTTCTATTCAGTACTGATCTTTGCAGTGAGTCTGGTTCAAAGAAAACCTTCCAAAGTTTTTATACCTACTAATTTGTTAACCCAGGAACAATTTTCCATCCACAGTCTGAAATTCAATCACTGTTTCACCCAGTTGAAAGTCTCATTCTCCCCAGTATGAAAAAAGGGGCCAGCAAAGAGTTGTTGCCACTAAAAGTGGCATGTATAACCTGACAACATACATAACCTGCTACCACATTTAATTGA
Organism: Pachyramphus minor; assembly: GCA_013397135.1. NCBI lineage: Eukaryota > Metazoa > Chordata > Aves > Passeriformes > Tyrannidae > Pachyramphus > Pachyramphus minor. The sequence continues at coordinate 114,430 of VYXB01010746.1, read as the reverse complement.
GTTCAAGCTGTTGTAATTACCCAGTTTGGTCTCCTGCACAGAGAAACTTATTTTCCTTGGAGCCAGGTACTTCATGATTGAAATGGGAGTATACATTTTATTAAAACATCTGATCTTCACTTACAAAGGTCAGATGATGGTATAATATATTATAGCAAAACATTCTGCTCCTATGCTTAGTTATTTTCACCATCTATATTTGGACTTTGTAGATTTAAATCTCCAAGGATTGTTACATTTGCTCTTTTAAAGTGTCTTCTGCATGGGCCTGCTTCCACTGTTCCTGTCTCTTCCTTCATTTGAATCACATCTTAAGTTTCTCTCTGATAAAGAAAATAATACAAATGAGAATCAAAAGTTCTAATCCATGAACAATAAAGGGTTGGGGTATTTATCCTAATTGGGTCAGAAACATCTTCTATTAAACTGTACTGCAAAATTCAGGTAACCTGTTGGAGCAACATCAAACTGCAATGTTTTAACAGGACTCAAATATTTCAATCTGTGTGTTTTTGAGAGAAATCCAATTTAAATTGATGATTTTGTGTTGAAAACCTTTCTTATAAAAAGATAGCTTCGCATATGAAATCATGCTGTTGGTAAATTACTGGTTAGCTTGAGTCTCTTCTCTTTTCCTTCAAGATATGTCTTGAAGATAATGCGGTTCCTCAGCATCCTTTTAGAAGCATGGATTACTCCCTCAGTGACTTTATCATTCCATATGTGGAGAAGACATAAACAGAGTCTGCGACATGCCTTTATAAATACAAGGACTTTTTAGGAACTCTTGTCTTTATGTTGTTCCTCTCAGTTAATTTTCTTGCACCAGCTTCTTTTTCAATAGTTTTCCATATTTTCTTGGTCAGTTGCACAAATGAATTGCTAAGGAAGTCATTTGCTTTCTCCTTGTGTCATTGCTGTGCACAGATTGACTTGATTAGACGTGCCATGCCACCTTGCTTCGAGTCTTTCTGCCTCTGATTCTGCCAAATGCAGTGTTAAAATATCTTTCATAACTGCAGTTTAGTGGTTTTATTGTCAGTGATTTTATTAGCTGATAAACCACCTCACAACTACTTGTTGCCTCTAGCTTCATAACAAACATGATCCACTTGGGATCCAAATTACTGCTCTGTGAACAATTCTCATTTCTTTTTCAAATTGTAGACATCTGTGTATTCTTTGTCTCTGCATATTTTTACAAGTACTTCTTTACCCTTATCATTTGGTATGCTGCTGATTGTTGGTATAAATCCACAGGGGTCATTCTTTTCCCTCAGCCCAGAGCTGCTGGGAACTTGGTGCCAGATAATTTCTCCTCCCAGTTTTGCACACTTTCTTTTCTATTACTCTGGCTTTAATGATAACTCCATTTTAAAAAATGTTCAGGAATGCATGTATTTTATTGCTGCCTCACTGCTAAATCTCTCATGTGGATGGAGGAGCCTAGTGGGAATGGGATCCCTCATGACGTGTGGATATAAGGGAAGATGGGGACAATGCACAGCAAGTAGTATTGAAGTGTTCCTCACCCACCAGTCGTATGTGTAGACTTTGGAAGCTGAGATGCAGCCCATGTCACTAAGGTCTTCTGCTCTTGTGCTGGTCCTGCTGCCATGTGAGGTCCCAGAGCCACATTTGCCCTATACACAGGTGTTACTGTGGCATCTTTGTTGGGAAAACTTTGAAGTTTCCTTTAATTGTCATGTTTTCTTTTATTTTTGTATTTATAACGCAGGACCAGGGTCTGAAGGCTAAGACTATATTGCCCTTCTTAGTCTGTGATCTTTATTCCATGATGGTTTTCATCCCCCTACAGGATGGATGTAGATCTTGTGGGGAAACTCCTGTCTTAGGAAATCCAAAGCTTTCGATCTGCAACTGCAGATGGTAGCTGTGAAATGCCTGATCAAAGGGGAAAGGACACACTCAGGGTAAAGCCATGTCCATGAGATGAGATTCAGTCCAAGTGTGCTTCCAGCTCCAGAAGGCATGTCTCTCTCTAGATTTATTCCTCAGATAAATTTGTCCAGTTTCTGAGTGACAAATGGCCACTTCAGCATGACTGCTGATTTCTCTTACGACTCTGCTGTTTTGCTGACATATAAACTCTTCCTTGTTCTTGGGGATTGAGTGTCCTAAATCTGAGTCTGCAGAATTTCTGCTTTCCCCACTACTTTTTATGTACAACACAGGAGGGAACAACTCTAACACAGTAGTGGAAAAGAGACAGGCTGTTACAATGAGCCAAGTGCTTTAATGTGAGTACTTTTCCCTAGATTGCACGAGATTTGGGTTCAGAATCTTTACTGATACCTTATGCACCTGTAACTGGCAAACTCATATTAAGGAAGAATAATTTTGTTAATAGCCCCTTTTGTGTTTGGTTTGGGCAAAATTTTGTGTCTCATTTGGATTATTAATTCTGGACTGATGTTAATAAACCTTGCCTAACTAAGCTTACCATCAAAATGCAAACCCTGAAAGTTTGGTTTCAGTCAGCCAGCAGTTTTTGATGAAAAATAATAGTAATTTTATTTCCCTCCTCAAAAAAATTCCTCACAGGTCTCCTAATTACATGTCTAGCAAAAGATCACAAAGCTGGTTAAAGACTCAGTGGGATCTTTGAAAGATCCTCTTTTCATCCAAGAATCAGGATGCATAACCCAGGATATTGCATAAGTATGTAGGCTATCGATGACAAAGAGAGCACAGGATTGTGCTTAAAATAGACAGAAAAATATAGAAAATTATATGTCAGCAAAATCATCTCCAAGCATGTTTCAGAATTTTCCATGAGGCATCAGGGATCTTTGACCTAAGCTCAAACAAATTTATTCTGCCTTTCGTTATGTATCTTAGTCACAGACTGACACTTTAGGTTCACTTCAGCAGCGTCTGTGCCATCAGAATCCAGTGTGAGTTCTCCTGTGACAGCATTAGATCAATCATATTTTAAAGAATGTAAGTAATTGCATCTACTCCGTCTTCCGAGACAGTCCAGAAGTGACACTTTGGGTTCACTGCAACCTGAGTTGCTAACATGGGTTGGAAGGTGAGAGAAAAGTATCACAAAGCTGTATTTTTAATATTCTTATGTAAAACAAGTTGCTTTCAAGTTAAAAAGAAAAATATAAGCAAAATGCCTAGAATTAGTTTTTTGAAAAATGCAATAAACTTGGGGACTTCATTGAAATCCAAGCACTGTTAGCCCTTATTGAACACAGACTGAGGTTATAGTTTTAATGTGTAGGTCAGGGTGCTTGAAGTCCATATGTCTGCAATAACCCCTGTAAATAAGTTCTTTAGAAGGTCTTTGCTACAGTGACAGACCTAAATAGGGAGTAGAAAATGTCACTTGGGTCTAGCTTCTTGGTGAACACCTTATGAAGGGCTGGTACCTGTGATCTTTGAGAAAAGTGGGTTACAATCCCAGTGAAAGAGTTTTTCCTTGTGCTGTAGATGTTCTAAAAGACGATCACAATATGTGCGTCTTTGCTAAACCTGCATTTCCTTTCTGTAGCCTTGTATGCAGGCACTGGGAATTCCAGCCAAGCCAAAACTAGACTAGGACTAGACTCTGTTTTATGGCAATGGCAGGTAATCTCTGGAGCAAACATGGAGAGCTTTTGTCAGCTGTTAGTTACTGGCATCTCTTAAAATGAGATTAGGTATTTTTCAAAACAGAACTGGACTCGAAATGAGGAAAAATCCCAGGAAGTTCTCAGGCATATGTTACTCAGAAAGGCAGACTACATAATAACAGAATTTTCTCCTTACCTTGCAACCTCAGTATATATTTTATATCACCTGGCAAGGCTGTGGCACCAGAGAGGAAAGGCTGTGGGACAATGGGAATCAAGATATTTGCACTCGCAGAGCACTCCCTCTGACTTTACTGCTGCTCTCCTGCAAACAGAAATGCCCTACACATTTCTTCTTCTCTTCCCATGTCCCTCAATGGGCTCTGCTGAGTGGGAAGGTTCTCCAAGAGCATCTGCAGCTCCTGAAGGCTTAGCTGAGGGCTCTCATAGGGAAAGGGGGATAAAAGACTAGATGAGCTACTCCCTTCCTCGCCCTTGCCTCATGTCTGGAGGAAGCTTATACCTGGCATTTTGTTCAGGTGGAAGAAGGGTGAGCATTCAAAGCAGTAAGGATTACATATTTCTAGGGTTTCAGGGTTTCTAGCAGGTAGCAAGGCAGGATGGACCAGCACAAGTTCTTCCAGATAGCGGCGGAGAAACAAAGGCCAAGGGAATGGTACAGGCACTAAAATTTCTCCTTCCCACTTCAAAGCGTTCTCATTAGTCCTTCCCAGGCTCCATGCACAGGTAAAGATGGGTATTTGGTAATCACTGGTTGTGACTGTTCCATGAATGTAAGATCTGCCATGAGGCAATGAGGATATATCAGGACAGTTTCCTCTCTTCTTGGTGCCCTAAGCCTCCAATTTTCTACAAAGAAAGGAGAATCAGAAAATTTTATTGATTAACTTAATCATCTGAATCTGTTTTTCATGTGTCCTTGATAAAATCAAAGCCCCACACCCCTGCCAGGCATTAAAAGGTCAGATTTGAGGGTCATTAAAAGCAGCAGAGTGCTTAATCAGGAGCCCCTACAGAGCAGAAAAAAGATGCCCCTCCCTTTCTGCACATGATTTGTTTTTTAATAAGGATGACCAAGATGGCAGCCTGTGCAACACACTGTGCTGTGCTGGCTGCTCTGCAGCGGGACCCGGTGATTTGCAAACTCTCTCTGCAGTGTTAATGTCTATGTGAACAGCTTGGAGGAAACAGTGCTACCTTATTGCTCTGAATCCTTTCCCTGGTCGTGTGGGCCTGACTCATCCTGGGTAAAGAAAGAAGTTGCAGGACTCATTATGCAGAAATGAATTTTTAAATGGTGTATCTTTATTACCTTATGGTTTCCTACTCAGGCTTCACTGTTGGGTAGCCCAAGGTACGGGAGCTCACTCCCTGGGTCTTTTCTGGACTGTCTTGCTTTTATCAGAAGATGAGAGCTGTTTGTCATGCTAGGCTTGGCATACGAGCTTCATCCTCAAATAGCGAGGAGGATAGATGTGGGACTAGATGAATCTTCAGCTGATTTTTTAGGAGTGCGAAATGCAATAGAAGGAGTTGAAAGCTAAGCTTTTTGCCCCAGTTTGCTGTAGCTCCAGGAATCCCCTTATGTGGGAATCATCTCTCAATTTAAGCACGGGGTCTTCTTGATAGGTGGTGTGGACCTCACAGCATCATCTTCTTCAACCGTAGTTTAGAAGCAAGGGTGCCTGCACCAGCTATCCATACATTTTGCATAGAAAGAATATGGCCTTATGTGTTCCCACCCTGAAAAGAACAAAACAACCTACCCTACATGGTCTGCTACGATTCCTTCATCCTTTCAGATGAGATTCACTGCCCCATCTCCAGTCACCACAGCCACAGTTGCTTGGGGCTTGAGTGGCCTTTGCCCTCTCCTCTCTCCAGCTCTTCCAGCTCCACCTGGAGCTCAAATCAGCAAGCCTGGCAGCAGCTTGTGGCTTGGCTGCAGCAAGCAGACCCTCAATGGTGAGGGCCCAGTGTTTTGCACAGCCCTGACACAGGTGTGCACCCAACTTGGCTCCTCCTGTAGCAGAAGTGTGGAAATCAAAGTACCTCAGAGCACAAACCTGCCACAGATCAGGCTGTGATATAGGCAGCACGTACCAGAGGACTGCACCTCCTCTGTCTTCCCACCTTTCCCCCTTTGGGAGAGATTACTATTATGTTAATTTTTGAAGAAAGGCGAGGTTTTAAAGAGGGAAAGGGCAGGCAGAGGGTAAAGGCATGAACGATATATGGGTGAGATAAGCCCCTGCTGTCCTAGAACAGTTTTGAGACTATTTCCCTCAGTTTGAGGCCATTTCTCCTCAGTCCATAACGATTTTCAAATGCTAAAAACATATAATTGGGGGCAGTTGAAAGTTGAAAGAGTGCACAGAGAGCCTTTAAAGTGGAGGGCTGGTGCTTACATGAAGGATTATCCTTTCATCTCTCTGATCCCAGCAGCCTCCGGGGCGGTCATATTCAAATGGCTGAAGGATTAGGAAAAGAAGTTCCATGTGGTGGACAAAGTAAGAATCACATTTGACCTTTCCTTTCAAGTCTTTCTTTTTCATTCTGAGTCTTTGCTAAATAAATAAATCCACCCACTGTTTCCATTTATTGTCTGCATTTGTGGTATAAACCTGCCTCTTCCACGTTTTCTTTTGTGAGCCGCAGAGACCATTCCAAAACCCTGTGGAAATGCAATTGTGCATCTAATTTCCCACTGGTGAAGGCAAAGGTTTTCAAGCAGATCTGATGACTGTGGGCAACCACTTTGTGAGAAATCTAAAGGGAACCTCTAACTCAAAAAATGCTGAGCCTTTTAAAAGCTGTCTGCTTAGGCAGAATTTGATGGAGGGAGAAAAAAAGTTTTCTTATTTTTTCCATTTTCTAAGGTTGCAGATGGAGCTCAGCTCTTATGAGAGCAAGGGATGAGCAGCATGGATATGAGCCAGACATAGGACTGGTAGGTTGTGTTGCGACTGCCCCAGATAGATGTGTTGATCCCTTGGCGTGAAGCATCCTCTGCTGTTCCCATCCCAAACAGCTCCTGATCACAGATTAACAGCTGAGATGTGGTGTTGATTAGCATAATGCTCAGGGCAGGTTATAGAGGAGCCTGCTTTTTGTAAAAGATTGAGCTGGGAGAGTTCATCTCCCTCTAACTGAGGGAGTTTTCAGACTAGCTGGGTACGTTTTATTGATCTTGTTGCAAAGACTCATCCCACTTGTGCGGACCTGAGAGAGAAATACCTGAAGATTACCTTGTGTTTGCTATGTGGGCACAAGCTGGTTCAGAGAGTGATGAAGGCAGAAGCCCCAGATTCCTCTTTTATGCTGAAGGATCCAGAGCCATCTCCCTGGTTATAAATACACCAATGAAGTGCCTCCATTTTTAGGAGTGACAAATACAGTATAGCTGTGGGTAAAAGGAAAATTATCACAGAATCATAGAATGGTTTGGGTTGGAAGAGGCCTTAAAGATCACCTAGTTCCACTCCCCCTGCCATGGGTCAGGGATACCCTCCTTTAGACCAGGTGGCTCACTGCTCCATCCAACTTGGCCTTGAGCACTTCCTGGCCAAGGGACTGGGCATTCACAACTTCTCTGGGCAGCTCGTGCCAGTGCCTCACCTCCCTCACAGTAAAGCATTTCTTCCTAATATCCAATCTAAACCTACTCTCAGTTTTCAGGCCATTTCTCCTCAGTCCATCACTCCATGCCCTTGTCAAAAGTCCCTCTCTAGCTTGCTTGCAGCCCTTTTAGGTACTGCAAAGTATACAAGGTCTCCCCAGAGCCTTCTGTTCTCCAGGCTGAGCAGTCCCAATTCTCTCAGCCTGTATTTGTAGGAGAGGTTCCAAAGCATGAATGAAGTCGCATCTAGAGGACATGATGTTCTGTCTCTTCCTGAATGATCATGCAGCGCAAGCAGGATTTAGTTCTCACCTGAAGAACAAAGGCTGGTTAAACACTTCTTCTGTATTTGAGAATTCTAAAGTGCTGAATGGACTGTGACAGGGTTTGAATTTCTGTCTAAAAAGACATTGATCAACTTCAGACAAAGTGTTATAAAGGTTTTGCTGTATGTATCCTGGTGCAAATAAAAGATGAATTCCATGTTTACACAACTATGGTAGTTCTTTACCTGCCTCTCACACTTTTAAAAGAAACCTATCCTGCCCCAAAATCACCCCCAGATCTCCAATGGGCAGCACTGCTCACAGTATATGAAAAGTCTCCCAGGGAAATATTTTGAAAATGTTGCAACTTCTTGTTGATAAAAGACTGTGCTTCTGCCAAGAGAGTTTGGCTTGGCTTGGCTGTACTTCTCCTTTGTATGCTGGTCCAGAGCCTGAAAAAGAAATAGGCACCAGGCAACAGTCACCTCCTGCCCCAGTGCAGGGACAGTCTGGGGACACTGGCCCCAAAAGCATAGGCTTAGAGGGTTGTGGGTGAATGTCCTTCTCCAATATCATCACCAGTTCAGCACACTGCTGCTGTCACAGAGCCTTTCTGTCTCTGTTGCCCTGCTAATAGGCAATACCAAGCAGTTTGTATGTGAAGTGGTCTGAACTCAGCATATTTCCTTATAATTGTGGGAAGAGTAACTATTTTCTCCAGTGCTATACATGAAGCCCAAGGTTGCAGCGAGATGACAAAGAGTGGTGTAGCACACACAAGCTACATTTGGCTCTGGTACCCTCTCCTTGAGGAATGCATGAGGAGGGTAGCCGTGTTCATCTATCAAGAGAAAGTGGTTTTGGAAGGTTTGAAGCCCTTTGAAAGGTTAGAAGCCATTAATTTCTCCATGTCTTTTTCTGTATTTTTATTAATGTGCATTGTTAATATTTCCAATTCTTGTGAAGCATGAGATAAAAGGGCACATCAGTAATACTGGATAAAATAATTTCTATCTTTTCAAAAGGATTTTTGACTGTGTCTCAGGTGGAAAATTTAAATTTTCTTTGGAATGATATTTTCGTTTTGGGAACTGAACCACCAGTCTTCAGAACAGGACTGCATGGGAAAGCCAGCAGAGCTGTGATGTGACCACAAAAAAGATTCAGCACTGTTGCATGGCCTGAAGCAACACAAGCTTTATGTTTGCTTGCATGCTTAAGAAGCATCAGCAGGGAACACTAACAGAACAGAGTGTGACCTAATGGACACGGAAGATACACATACACCCTGCAAGAAAATTTCCCGTCAGGGTCTGGATGTGTATTGTATGTTCTGGCCTTTTGGACAACTGTTCAGTTCTCGTAGATACTCTGTCCCTGAAAAATTATGCTGCTTTTTAAAGAGCCTTCTGTCATGCTGCTGAGACCCTCCCAAACAGGAGCATACTAGCACTAGCTAGCCCACCTAATGAATATTCATAATTAATGAATAAACCATCATTTGTAGTCATGCAGCTAGCTCCTCCTGCATGGTGGCATCAAAGTAGATACAGGGGTTTTAAATGTGAAGGGCTGATTAAGAGGAGAAGGGAAGGCAAATTTCACACTTCAGTTAGTGCTTTTGAGTCAGTGCCTCTGGTTGCAGATTGCCTAATGCAATCGACCGCTCCCCACAGCTGCTGCTGAGGATGAGAAGAAATCCAACTTGCCCTGAAGTCTCTGATTAACAGCAAAGGTCATGGGAAAGCAATGTTGTGGTACTCAACACGTTAACACTGCAATTAAAGAGAGGTTGAGAAATAAAATCCTGCTGATGGCTGGCTTGTCAACGTCACATCTCTGCATTCTGGCTGATGCTCAGGACAGATGCCTATGAAAAGCAAATGAAATCCACCCCTATTGCACAGCCTGCAGAAGGAGTGCGTCTTTCACACCAGGAAAGGCACAGACAGGACTCAGAACTGCTCAGATGCATCTGCCCTGATCACATCCTGGCAATGTGCCCCTCTGCTGAAAGCAGCACTTGGTGCAGTGCAGCCTTCTCTGCAGTCTCTCCATAAAGGCATTTGGCTGTTTGTTGCTTTCTGTCATCCCCAGGTTCATACTTGTGGCCTCTTTCAGACCCTTTAAGTTTACATCCCCTTCTTTTCCCACCTGTTTTAACTCAGTTGTAACTCAGGGAGAAGATGGAAAGCAGAGGAAGGAGGTGATATTTCAAACAACCCCATAGATCTTGCTCCTAGTGAAAGGATCTCCAGAAGACCAGGCTGAAGGACCTGGATCCTTGCTGCATGGAAAAGGTGGTTTGATATGGAGGCAGGATGGGGACAGAAGGACAGTGTGTGTGCTGGTAAAAGTCCCATTAGCAGCCTCTTGGCTGCTAACAACCCTCTCTGGTTCCCCTAGCTTAGCATTTTGACTTCATGGCATGCAGGCCTCTTGAGGGGCCAGACAGCAGATTGTGGAGTCTCTCAGAAGGTGGCAGAAGTGATCCAACAACATTTTTTGGCCTTTGTATCATGGGGTAGCAGAGAAAGCAGAGGAGCAACCTAGACATCCCTTTTGTACATCTCTTCCTGCCCAGGACCATGAGTGACACCGAGATAACCCATTTGTGTTCCAGCCCATTTGAATCCAGGCTGGTTTTCACAGGATGTCAAGTGGCTGAGGTGGAACAACGTCCTGGTGCTGCCCCAGTGCAGAGATGTGCATCTCAGCCTCTGCATGTGCATGCTGCCTTCTCCTCTTTCTCTTGTCTCCCAGGGCTCAAGATTTTCGTAGAGTGCAATGCTCATTTCTGTAACCCTCCATGTTATCCCTCAGCTGAGGAAGCACTATTTTAAGATGTGAAATATATCAGTAAGAAAAAAAAAAAAAGAGAACATTTAAATGTCTTCAAACTGTGCAAGTCCTTGAGCATGTTGGAGGGGAAGAAATTCTTCAAATAAACCTCTCTGTGTGATTCCTCCAGGGTGCTTCCTCTCCATTGTTTGCCCTGTCCAGGTGTGGGGGGTGAACTTGTGCAGGCCAGAAGGAACCACAGAAATACCTGTCTGGTCTGTTCTCAACAGAAAAAAAAAACCATTTTACAAAGTGCCTTTTCATGAGGAATTTACTTTTCTAGAAAAGCAGAGTCTGCTTTGGAAAAAAGTGCACGCCAAGTCTGCGGAGAAAGAAAATGCACATAAACTAAAATTCCTTAGGGGTGTCTACCTTCCCTCTTTCTCAGATACAAATAACTTTCAAAAATAGAGTAGTGGAAGGTATGAGTCTGAGTTACTTATCAAACACAGGGACCAAACCTTTGTGAGCCCTTCTATCTCTGCAAATTTTTTGTGAGACCCACTGTCAATCCTGTGATGGGAAAATGTGTTCCCTTAAACCTACATCCTCTCCTTTCTTCCCTTCTAGTGCTCTCTGAAATAGTTTTCCTTTCCCTTGGTTTAGTAGATTTGTCTGAACTTGGCTTTGTAGCATTTTAAAGTGATCAACACCCCTCCTGGCTAGTTTTTCAGGCTGATGTACTGTGTGTAGCTCACTGCTGTTGTCCATGAAATATTCCTTGGTGCTCACCCTCCAAGAAGAGGACAAGCGTTTTGGTAGACCAAAAAACAACTGCAATAGTGCCCCATAGCAGTGTGTGAAAATAGGCCCATTGTATTATTCTGAATTACATTTGAAATATCTTAACTGAAGGTGGTTGTTCAGAAAATGAAATCTTTATTCTGCAGCAAACTTACAATTTTATTTTCAAACTAGCAGTAAAAGTCAAAATTAAATACTAAGTGAAGTTTGGGAATTTTTTTTGTTCCAGAGACATTGAAAAGCTTGCTTGAAATGCTTCGTAATGGTAATTTAGAACATTTTCCTCTTTTTTCTGCTTGTCACAATGGTAGCTAAAATTATTCTATTGAAACAAAATGATTGAATCTATCACAATAAAATGAAATTTCCGGTGACTGTACTGATGGAATTTGATACCTTCCTGCAGCATTTCCTAATTTTGTAAAAAAACCCCACTTATTGTAAAACTTGATCAAGCAACCTTTTTTGACGTCTTGTTATTCCATTATTACCTGTGATATTTTGAGTAAAACCAGCAAAATATAAATCAATGCCCATGGACATAAATTCGTATTTAGATGTTTTACATTTAGATAACCAACATGGAGTAAGGAATCACAGAGGTTTTGGTCTGTGTCCCATCTCATTTTCTGTTCAGTTGACCTAATAATTAAGTCTCATTGAGTTCTCTTCCTCCCTCCAAGGTATCTGTGTAAGCATGGGGATGAAAGTCTAGGCCATGAGGACAGGAAAACCCATTAAAGCTTTGTGGTAACCATCTGTCTTGTCTTCCTCCTTCTAAAAGATTCTGAGCTTCTGCAGCGCCAGGCTGTGGTACCAAACCTGAGAAGACATTCCCTCTCCATCCTGACTGAACTCGTAGCCATACCTGCTAAACTCAACATTTTTGGCAGTCCTCTAGAGTCTGCCTTTGTCCAGGATGCCTCCAGCCCTGCTCTGCAATGTGCCTGGTCTCTGCTCGGCTGTTACTGATGGAGGCTGTGACTTTGTTTATTCTCAGGGAACTGGGCTGTAACAGGGTCATGTGTAGGGGCGGAGGAGGTGATAGCTATTAGATGCTGTTTCACAAAGTGCTTCTTTTTCTGGTTAAACTCCTTATCATCTGTGCATTCTGAAGACCATTCAATCCTTTTTGAACCACTTGGGAGCTATAAATGATAAGCCTTTGCATCAGGTAGGCAGAGGGGCACAGTTAATGCTTACAGGGGCTCTTGGAGAGGAAGATCCTCTCCCACATGGAGTTATTCACCCGCCTTTGCAAATGTGACAGCTCTCTAACACTAATACTCCTATTACTTCTAACATATCAGCTTTGCTAGGCAGGGGCATAAAGCCCACAATATTAGCATCGAAGATACATGTCTATTAATAGCTGTTCACCAGTTCCTAATTAGATTGGCATATATTGAAGATATGGAGCTGAATAAAACTAGACTGAATGCAGAGCTGCTATCAGAATTTCCAGACTTTTAACTAGATTTTCCAGTGTTGTCTTTATAACTTCAGTGAAATTTTCCTTAGGATGCTGCCTTGAAAAAATACTGGGCACCTATAGAGAGATAATAAATAACCTGGCATACATTTCCCCCAACCCCACTCCCTTCTGCATGATTGAATTTTGCAGCACCTAATAACAGTTCCTGCCAGCACAGCATCATTTCTAAATCCCAATACACAGGAAACAAAAAAAAAGTAAGTTTAGACAATATTGAAGTGAAGCAACTACAACTTGGAATTGAAGTCTTGGCACTGAGTACGAAGTCTGCCATTTATTCAACTTCTGAAACCTCACAGGCTCCATTTCAGAAGTGTTTTTTGTGGATATCTTAATTCAATGTCTGAGGACTTCATGACTTTTTTCAGGGCTTTTAAAAAGTCTATTAAATGTTCCAATTACTTTCTCAGAATTCACAATTGTCCTCTGTGACTGACTTCTTTTTTCTTGTTGGGTGGTTGTATTTTTTTTTACCTCCAGCCTCAATAATTCAGACCTGTTAAGTGCTGACTGATTTTTTTCAATGTCTTGAAGAGCACTAAAATTTCAACCAGGTGCTGTAGCTGACTGCTTCACGCTATGAAAATTCATAGGATTTCCAAAAGACCTGGCTTGTTCCCACTCATGATGCAACTGTGCCAACCAGTTCTAACATTTTTGACAGACGTACAGTGATTGGGGGAGGCAGACGAGGGAGAGTAATATATCACCAGAGTATAGGATCAGTCAGCTATAGCAACAACAAGGAAAACCAGCAACGCTGTCTTCAAACTGAAATAGAAAGTAATGTTTTCAAAAGTAGACACTCACTCCTCCAGTGGGAGTCACTTGCCCAGGATGTCATGCACCCACATTTTATGCACCCTATAGGGATATCATAACATAAGCTCCACAGCCATCAAGTATTTGTGCTTTTATAACAATGTTATGCAAACTCTTTGCCAGACCATGCCTCAGAAATGCCTGTGTGGCTTCTAACCCTGCTTATGTCAAAGAAATTTATTTGCTTTTGTTGCACAAGCCAGTAGTTAAATTCACCTAAATGTGTCAAATCAGAAATGCTGGAGTGAGTTTTCGGCAGGAACTTCTCATCTTTTTGAGAGGCAAGTTGGGGAGGGGGGTTAGCAGGGAAGTTTGATGCATCATCTACGTTAATGCAGACGGAAGTGAACAATGAAATGACTCAATGACTTTACTGATGGAATTAAACACTGTGATCAGAAATGGAAAGCACTGGAAGTGAAAACACAGTTCAGGAAATTAGAAAAAGAGTGAAAAGAAAGCTTGTCAATTGACCACAAGTATTAACTTTGGGAGAGGCTGGCAAGATGGAGGTATGACAGGCATTCTAATGATAGATCATTAGACACCTCAGGATAAGTTCATCTTGTACTCAGCCTCTTCAGTCAAGTCTTCAGTGAAATGTGTTTTAATTCCTGTTGTTTATCTTGACATCATGTAACCTGAAGGCAGCCTACAAAAAAGATGGAGAGGTACTTGTTTCAAGAGCATGTAGTGTCAGGACAAAGGGGAATGGCTTCAAACTGAATGAGAGTAGGTTTAGATTAGATATTAGGAAAAAAATCTTGAACGTGAGACACTGTACAGGCTGCCCAGAGAAGCTGTGAAAGCGCCATTCCTGGAAGTGTTCAAGGCCAAGGTGGACAGAGCTTGGAGCAACCTGATGGAGTGGAGGGTGTCCCTGCCCAGGGAATGGGGGTTGGAATAGGATGATTTTAAGATCCCTTCCAACCCAGGCCATTCTATGATAATATAGGTAGGTGGTTCCACAGTGCTGAACAGAGGAGGGTTGGCTGTCCTGGTGCAGCAGGAAAATGTAAGGGAGAGGCATGATCTGTATTATTCATCTGGTCAATGGCAGATCTGAAACCAGAGAGCAGATCTCTTTGTGTTCCATTAGGAACTGAGCTTTTCTTTCAATATTCATATGTTAGGAGATTGCAAATGAAAACACTGTGAAATAATACCAGAATAAATTTACGTGTTGCTTTATATGGAGTTACACAATGAGTCTTTTAAGACAACAGAGCTGATAATAATTAAACTAGCATTATAAAGACATTTCATGGCTCCTGGGCTCTCAGTTGGTTTAGTGTCAATCTGGGTTAATTGACTGTATGAGAGAATTTGCCTCCATTTTATACTGTTTTAATCAAGATTGAGAGCTATGCAGTAATGCTGCATCCTTTCCTGAGCCTGTAGTGTTTGAAATATAGAGTTTTACTCTGAAATGGGCAGCTGTGTGTTGGTGCAGATTTAGTGATTTAACAAAAAATCTGCATATTCCCAATTGGTATATGTTATCTTTTGAACAAAAAAATAGGAAACTAAGAGCTTTGGTCTAGTTGTTATGTTGTTAGACATGCATTAGTTCATATTCTGATGAAAAGAAAATAGGTGGAGTTGACTGCCCATTCAGGCTATCTCTGTGGACAGCTAACAAATGCTGTTCTCCTTCAGCATCTGTTCTTCAAAATCACAGACATGTGAAATGGTGTAAAAGGGTTTTTGTTTTGTTGAGTATCTATGCTTCTATTGTAAGGATAGAATTTGTCCAGAAACTGCATGACCCAGTAGAACACCCTTGTTTAATAAAATCCTTTCTAACTGGCAAAATTTTTATGTCCTTTCAGAAGAATCTGAATATTAATCATGCCAAGGTCCTTGGTTTGCTTGGTCCTAGGCTACTTGTTGTGATAAAACATTTATATTGAGGTAGTTGCCATATCCAGAAACGTACAAAACAATGATGTGTGTGTAGTGGGTGTTCATTCAGACTATTAAAGGTGCAATCTAGAGAAACTGATGCTTATTTAAAGTGGGCTCGGTTTGAGAAAATTTTGGTACTAGTCTACATAGAGACTTAAACTCCTGGATGTATATCATGATGCTTGAGTCACTCAGCCTTAAGATCTTGAGATCCTGGGAATCCATCGTACAGCACTGGGATACAAAGAGGAAAACTAGGGGTTTGATAGAGTAAACCACATGGTGCTGAGGCCATCGTTGATTTTATGCTTGTGGCAAACTAAAAAGTTCTGCAGATGTTATTTCACTGGAGTGGGCAACAGGCTCACCCCAACACGCAGCCTGCTCAGAGGCAGGAGTCTGCTGGTGAGGGCTGCCATAGATTCCTAAGTTCTTTTCTCCTGTCCTTTGATTAACAGACTGTCAAGGCTGTTCTTCTCTCACAGCCCTGCAGCACTGGCAGGTGTAAGCAAGACAAATGTTGCATTGAATGAACTTGACTGGGGCAGTGCAGTCAGTGGTGACCCCGAGGACCGAATGGATGCGTCATTGTCAGTGTAGTTGCTCCGAGCACAAGCACTTCCATCCATCAAGGTGGTAGCCCATATCTAAAGGAAGCAGAAGGCCAAGGAGCGCCTTGCTACAGGATATTTCCAAAGACCAGAGCTCAGATATTGTATTTCTTGCTCACTCTGTCTTTGTGACTAGTAATCCTTGAAAACATGTGAGCTGTGTCACCCAGTATGAGGAAAACAAGCTCCTTGCTGACCACAGGGCCAGATGGTTGTAATGATTTCTGGGGTTGTTTGCAGCTTTTCAGTTGGGTTTGGGTCCACATTTTTTGTCATGGACTCTGGTCAAACTGGACTGCCTGCTCTCAGGGCAGCCCTGGCACAGCCTGCAGTCTGCACGCACTGTTGTGACTATTCTCAGCTGTATTATTTGGTTTGTCCTTTCCATAGAGCTTGGTGCTGTAGTTCAGAAAGGCAGAGGCTGGGGAAGGCAGGGAGATCTCAGCTAGACATAATTGCTGGTGAGAAAAGCCTAAGCACAGAGTTTTCAGGGGTGGCATCTTTAAGCAAGCCTGTCCTCTGGAAAAAAGAAGTCCCTGTGGCATTGTTCAAAGCCAGCTGGATGGGGCTTTGAGCAACCTGATCTAGCAGAAGGTGTGTGTCCACAGCATGGGGGTTGAAACTAGATGGTCTTTAAGGTCCCTTCCAACACAATCCTATTCTATAAGTCTTAACTGCACCAGGCAGAAGGAAGGTGTGAACAGGCCCCACTTTCAGACCCCACATACAAAAGAGATGTGGCCAAGGGTATTTCCCAACCACAACCTCACACTCCCACCCTCAGGTGAAGGCTTCCTTGAAGGAAGGGGGTATATAAGGATGTAAGTCCCATTCCCAGTCTCCTCCCTGTAGTCATTGCCTTAGCTTTGGTCTTACTGAAACCTGAGTGTGGGCCACAGGTTTCAGTTTCAAGTCTCGATCTTACCAGCTGAGAAACGGTTGAAAATGTTTGATATGATCTATGTGAGCTTGTGAAGAGCCATCAGTGCTTGTCTACCAGCTTACAGTGAGGTCTGAATGCTCAGACTCTTAATGCAATCTCCCTTGACCTACCTTTGTTATGAATTAAATACTTTCAACTAGAAAACTGAAAAAAAATATACACCTGATTGAATATATGTATTTTGTGTCTGAAAGATGTCTTTTGAAGTAGCACGGCTTATATTTAGTGGAGAACACAGGTATCCTGCCATTAATATTCAATACTGTAAAAAAAAACTATATTACACTGCTATGCTTCCAGAGTATCAATATGTTCATGGCTACAGACATTGGAAAGATTCCCGTACTTTCTGGAATTCATATTATTCAGCACCCAAGAAGTATTCCTATTGCTCAGTAACAAATGAATCTACTGCGTTGGTGAATAGATTTAAAATCAATTACTATAATATTTTAAGTCGTCAAGAACTTTATCTAGAAATCGTTGCACTAAAATATTATGAGACATTTTGGGGATTGTTTAAAAGAAAATATATCATTCGTGTGCATGTTAGAATGTTGGGTTTTTTTAGGAAAAAATTCTTCACGGATAGGGTGGTCAGGCATTGGAACAGGCTTCCCAGGGAAGCGGTGGAGTCACCACCCCCAGAGGGATTTAAAACGTGTGTAGGTGGGATACCTGGGGATATGGTTTGGTGGTGAGCTTGGCAGTGCTGGGTTAATGGTTGGACTTCATGATCTTTTCCAACCAAAACAAATGTATTATTCTATGTTTGTTCCATTATATTATAATATTATTAAATAGCGCTTCTAGGAAGCTTCCAATTATGAATCATTATTCATTCTCATAGGCACTGGTTAAAGCATAGTAGAAAATATTTTTAGAAGGTGGTTGTTACCACAAGGAACTGTTCAAAATGTCCTCACTTCAAAAAGGACACTGAGGAGCTGAAGAATATCCAAAGAAAGGCTGTGAAGCTGGTGAAGGGTCTAGAAAACCTGTCTTATGAGGAGCAGCCTGGAGAAAAGGAGGCTCAGGGGTGACCTTGTCACTCTTTGCAACTGCCTGAAAGGAGGTTGTAGCCAGATGAGGGTCAGTCCCTTCTGCCATGCTTCAAGTGAAAGGACAAGAGGAAATAGCCTTTAGCTGCATCACGAGGTTTGGGTTAGATATTAGCGAAGATTTTTTCATTGAAAGAGTGGTTAGGAATTACAATAACTTTTCCTGGGAAGTGGTGGAGTCACTGTCTTTGGAAGTGTTCGAGAGGAGTCTAGATGTGGCATTTGGGGATGTGGTTTAAGGATGATTATGCTAGAGCTGGGCTGGGCGCTGGACTAGATGATCTTGAAGGTCTCTTCCAACCTTGATGATTCCATGAATATATGTGTACTGGAGTGTCACTAGACCCACACGATGACCTTGTAGGTGCCATATTATACATAAATGAAACAGAAGCAAATAAAAATGATCAGACCAAGAAGCCAGCACACTCCCTACTATGTCATTAAGGGAAAACTAAACAAGATGTTTTCCCATGCAATTGTTGTTATTTTCAGAGGCTGAAACCAAATTGCCTGTGAAGTAAGTTATATAAACTGGCACTGTAACATTAGCCATTGCTCTAGAGAATCTGCAAGGTGGGAGGTGGTAATCAGGATGAGTGGCAAATAAAATCCTCATAAAAGACTGTGGCTCCTAAAATACTGGCCTTTTAAACCACATGGTTAAAATGCTGCTTGAAAGTGCTTTTGTGCTAAGGGAAAGCTAATGTTGCCAGCATAGCCTGAAGCAACTAATATCTGGACATTTTTAGCAAAAGTTTGGTCCTCCTCCTTTTTCAAGCCCTTGAGAATTGGGGTCATGACACTGTCAGAATAGAACGATTGCAGGAAAGCATAGATAGTACATTTTTGCAACATGTGGAATCCATTTTCAGGTAGGTTCACTTGATACACTGGAATTAACAGGTTCATGTATATTTTCAGTACAATCCCAGCAGCCTGGTAATGTTTCATCTCCTTGATGTGAATTGTTGGGGGGGTTTGCATTTAATGAAAGGTCAATGAAATACAAAGCCATGGTTTTGGAAGAGTGAACCTAGGGCACTGAATTCAGTCCTTTGCAAGAGCAAGACACCAAAGAGTACTCAAAAAAAGTCCACTCAAAAAAGTAGCACAGTAAATTATGTCCCATTTAGACCTGTATATAAGCAAATGCATTAAATGTATGGCAGAAAGAGAACAGAAGCTCAGGTATCACCAATGTCTTTAAACTCACATGATACCAGAGAACCCAATAAACACATTTTCCTTGCGATTATGTAAGAGAGAAAAGGCACATAAAGGAAACAAGCCAGAAAAGCCTCAAAATTCCTGCCAATCTTACCTGGAGGGAAGATTCCCTCCTAGCCCCAAACCTGGTATTTGAGTGGAATCCCTGCATACTTCAAAGAGCCGAATGTCATTACGAGCCCCAGAAAACAACCTCTCTCTCATGTTGAAATTTATCTGTTCTTCGATGTCCAGAGAAAGCAGAAAAAAAATCAGCCAACCAGAAATAAAATTCTGCAGCAAGATAAAGCACAAATGTGAAATTCTTACCAGCCATTGCCAGCATCAGTGGCCCTGAAGTCTGAGACTTGTATTATGTGACTAAAAAAAGAAGTCACTGGTGACTGTCTCTCCTTACAAACCTGCTTGGGTATATTAACAGATCAGACAAAATGCTTTATTCTCAGGGCAATCTAGGATGATGAAAATAGAGCATGAGGTGCTGTTTAGGAGGGGTGTAAGGCGGAGACATTTTGGTCGGTATTCCCACAATGACTCTGCAAATCACTGCTGGTTTTTCTCTCTGCTTTTTGCTCTCTAAGACTATCAGGTAATTTTCTTAATTGCTTTTAATTTTGCCAAGACCTTAACAACCTCAGTGCATCTGTAATTATGTAGCTATTCTGCTGCCTGACCAGGATTGCCTGTCTTTTTGAGGCTCTTTTGTGCTCTCTTTCTCTAACAAGAATTGATATGAAATAGGGTTTTTCTTCTTTTTTTAAATTTTTTTTTCTTTGTTTTTTATGCAAACCCAGGCAATTTCTCTTCTGGACCTATTCTTTCTAAAAATAATTAGTAGCATATTGGTGTGGTTCAGCCAGAACTTCTGCAAAAAGTGGAGTGGGAGCCTTGATTTTGATCTCAGCATAGGGTTTTAAAGATACACTGACAGCCTCAGCCACCAGATGCTGTAAAAGTCTGGTCAGCCAGACTTAATGGAGAGGAGTTCTCTCTTTAGCTGCACTTCAAGAATCGCTTCTTCTCCATCTCTTATAAACAAAAGAGCAAGGTTAAATATGAGAAACAGCACTGCACCATGAATCCCCTGGACATACAATTTTGCTTTCACACCAGAGTAACAAAACTGCAACAGGGCTTCTATTTGAGACAGGTTCTCCCACTCCTCCAGCAACTGCTCCACAGAGAGCGGCTTCGTTTTCTCACCACTGTCATCTTTTCACCTCCTTGGAAATAAAGTCTGTACAAAGCACCTGCTCCTTTAGCAGCTTCTGTC
The DNA here is from genome assembly GCA_013397135.1 of Pachyramphus minor. NCBI lineage: Eukaryota > Metazoa > Chordata > Aves > Passeriformes > Tyrannidae > Pachyramphus > Pachyramphus minor. The sequence continues at coordinate 94,012 of VYXB01010746.1, read as the reverse complement.
AGAAGGCTTCAGGCAGACCCAGGGGTGCATCTGCCCAGCTTCCAAATTTGCAGATAGTTTGGCAGGTGTTGTATGAGCTGGTCCTTGGATTTTGGTATAGATACCAATAATCCTCGCTTTCTTCCAGTCTTCCCATCTTTTTTGGGGTATATGGGGCAAGAAGTGATCAAAGGACACTATTTAGAACTAAGGAACTTGGCAGATGCCGTATTTCCAATATTTCAGCCTTCCTGTGATCCCTGATGGGTAACCTGAACCTCTCCACAGCCCCACAGGTGATTTCTCAGAGGCACTTCCTCAACACCTCAACACTTTTTTCTGCCAGCTTTGCCTGCTAGATGGAGCTAAAGTGGGGACAGACCATCCTATTCGTGTGGTCTTAGCTCTTTTCATGTCAGAGACTGCAGCTCATAGGCTGAGGACCACTCTTATCAGAGCAGCAATTGGACTCAGGGAGGCTGCAAACAGAGGTGAAAGGTGTTTAATGCCACCTCCCCATTGGGAGGGTTGTGCAGTTTTTCACTTTACTTAGCAAGGTAAAGCAGCTCCTCACTAAACAGGTTTGTCCTCTGATCAACAGCCCAGGGAATCCTGGATAGGACTCTTCAGCTGAGGAGATGGTCCATATGTACCCTGGTTTTTGGGGCAAGTGTTGGATAGCCCGAAGTGTGAGAGTGGCTGAAGCACTAGGGCATGGCACAAGGAGATGCAGTGAATGGTGACCTTTACACATATTGATTAAAAGAGCTGAAAAATTCAATATCCAGAGCTTATTCCTAGGAATTTTTTCCCCCCTTCCAGTCCAGGATTAATCCCCGTTAAAAAAGCCTTCTTGTTTTAAAATGAAAAATACATCCACTGGTGTCACCTTATAGAAATTGCTTTGGAAAAGGCGTGAATTCAATTTGGAGGCCTCTGGCCGAATTCATCAGTATCCAGGCTGACTGTGTGCTCAACACCGGCAGAGAGCCAAGGCAATATAAAATACCTGTCCTCCTCATTCGTGCAAGAGGGCTTTAAAGGGGCAGGCAAGAAGATGCTGCACCAGGGACCTTCAAACCACTTTTATCTGAGGAGATCCAGCCTTTCGGTGGTGCTCCTACTCCACTGCCTTTCCCTCTTTCTCCCTTCTCTCCCTATAGCTTGCTGTGAAATCTCACCTCCTCCCACTGTCTCACTGGTGTCATAATGTACACTTGGCATTAGGCTGAGTATCCAAAAGTGGCTGCAAGGCAGGAGGGTGGTTGCTGGATCAGACATTTGCTTGCAAGGTGGATCCCTGGAAGGGAAGGTGGCAACTGAGTGCTTCAGGAATTGGCCCCATCTCTCTCTCTCACTGAGAGGTGGATTTTCCTTAATGAAAATCCAAGTTCTCCATGCTAAGATTTTTAAATGTCTTTTCCATTTAAATAAGCAATGGGCTAAATCTTAAAAGTTAATGGTTTTGCTGAAGGGAACAAAAAGAATCAGGAGCTAAAGTTTGAATATCTTGTTGTAATTACCAAACTGCTTGGTGAGTGGTTGGAAGAAAAATGAGGGATCAGGCCTTGGAGGTTCAATACCCCACTCTGACTCAGTTGGTAATGCATGAAAAGTTTCTTATCCTCTCTGTGCCTTAGGTTATCACAGTGGTACACAGTAGTACTTGGTTATCTCTGGGGCATTTAGAAGATTTATGAATATTAGGCTTGAAAAGTACATTGCCATCAGACAATGAGGGATATTACTGTCTACAGATGCCAAGAAGCATTTGTAGCCTCAGCACTACTGGTGAAGGCTGAACACGGTAAATTTTTAGAAATATTAATAATAAAAAAGGAAGCTGTTAGATTTTCCCAAACTTGCAAAAAGATATGATGCAGTTGTCTGGGGAGACTTTGGCCATAGTTTAAAACAGTTTAACTACTGCTAATCTTTTTCTTGGAGAAAGAAAAATGACATACTTGTTATATGGCATTTACAACAGAGTCACTGTACACAGAAAAGCAACACAAGGTGAGGTGTCAGGCAAATCCAGGTGTCAGTCCCCAGAATGAGAGGTTGGGGAGCAGCACATCTTTCTTCATAAGACAAGCTGCACCTTCAGCCAACTGGGCTAAAGAATTAGATGTTAAAGTCTAAAAATCTTCAAATGGAAAATCATCTCTTTTAAAACCTAGAATTATAGGCTCTCATTTTAGGAATTTTAGGTTTAACTGACTGGCTGTAGTCAGTACAATACTCCATTTTTAGGTACTGCAGGTATTGTAAGTCTGATCCTCTTCTAACACCCTGTTGCTAGGAAAGGCTGCTTTTGATTTCTTTTCAGGTAGTTCAGATAGCAGTGAACAAAGTCAAGCAGGCTTACAAAGCAGAACTTACCTTAGAAGCATTCCCTGAGTTGAACCTGTGCTCTCTGTCCCCTTTTTTGACTCACAGGAGTGGAGAACAAGCCTAGCTGGAGCTGTGATGGAGGAGTGAAGTGGCAAAGAATAGTGTGTGGCTTTGATTGCTGCTAGCTGAGCACTACAGATGTTTGGGTCTCACTCTGGATAGCAGCAGGCTGAACACTGTGAACAGTTTCTCCTCCAAAGCAAGAAGCAGGATTTAGTCACAGGCTTTCTGGCAGGTAGAGCTGTATGAACAAATTCACTGCTGAAATGACCCTGCGGTTCGGGAAGACAGGACTGCATGTCCTGTTGGCATTAATGGGGAGTGGGGAAATGCCAAGGCATAGTCTGTATGTCTTCCCATCCTTCCTGACTATTTTTCATTTCTGGAAGACTCTCTGAGTTAATTATTCCCTTAGTTTAGCTTGAGTGACCAGCAAAAGTTTGATGCACCTATTTCTTTCAGAAATGCCATGGACTCTGATGGGAACAAGTCTAATGAGGGAGCAGGAGATACAGGAGATGAGACCTGGTAGTGTATCCTCAGAAGGGACTGCAGCAGCTATGTTTTTATTTTCAGACACACTCAAGTAACTGAGGTTGAATCCCTTCATGCTGACCAAGACCTCCCCAATTTCCGCAGGGTTTCTGGTGAGGAAGTCAATCCTGTCCAGGTTCAGAGAGCATCCTAGGAAGCCTGGCAGGCAGCATCCATGCTGCGTGAGCTAAATAAGTATGGTGGAGCTTCTGCTGACACTAATAATGTAATTCAGATTGAAATTCAGAGATAAGGGAAGCTTTTGACACACTGCTCCTTGTAGGTAGCCACCAGAGAAATGGAAATAAAAACACACATGGAAAAGTCAGAAATTGCTTGTTGCTTTAGGTTTATTTTAATTTGTCTCTCAGTAGGGAACGGACCAGCCCTTAACTTTGCTGGTGTAACTAAAATTGTTAGTTCTTCAACTTTATTTTTTCTGTGGTGGCTCTGAAGCTAGGAAACTCAAAAGAATGAGTGCACTATCTTCCAGCAAGTTGAGCTGCTATTATTTGGTTTAAAACCAGGAATGAATGTGACAAAAGGAAACAGTCTTGCCTAAAAAGGAAGGAATGGAATAGTTGAACAGATTAACTAAATTAAATGGGACACAGAAGCTGAGGATACTCTGAGCAAGGGGAGATGCTGAAGGTTCTAAACAAACATAATTGTTTACTTTCTTCATTTAGCATGGTGTAAGGAATTTGTCCCCATTAGGAAACTTGTGAATGGATTTGTTCCCATCTCACAAACTCAATTGGAGTCAATGTGTCCATCATGTGATGTTGCTCATCATGCAACAGAAGACACTCTTCCATTTCCCTCTGCTGGGAAAAATCAGCCCTGGGTCCAGGAATCTGCTGCCTTAGTCTTTATTTGGAAAATTAATTTTATGAGAGATGGTATTGTGTCAGGAATTGCTTTGTGTGCTGTAATTGCAGAACACTTCTAAGGTGCAGAATCCCCAGGGTGACTTGCTATAGAGCCTGGGTGGTCAGTTCAGGCTTTGTCCAAAACTATGTGGTCATTCCAACTAGGAAGCCAAAGGTTGCTTGGTAGTCATGCAGCCCACTGCCCTCCCTTGGGTACCATCAAATTCAGGACAAGTGAGACATGGTGGGAGTGATGGAAACACCTGGGTCAATATGACGCTTGTCAGTACTCAGGGTCATTCATGAGAAAAATTGTGGTGGGAAACAGAGACTTGATGGGCTGGTGTCCAGATCACTGGATGATAGTTTGGGACCACCTGTCTGTTGGTTTTTCCACCAGTCACATCAAAGAGTCTCAATCCTCAAAGGATCTTTGCAATAGGGAAAGGTGACTTCACTTTGATGCAATTCTATTTCACTGATGATGTTTCACTGTCTGTGGTCCTGGAGTGAGAAGCGTCTGGCTGCTGTGCCCTGCTTTTAAATGTCTTCCTGAGAAGCCTCATTCCTAAAAGTCAGGAGTGTGAGTCTGGAATCAGAAATCAAACAAATCCATGGGCTAGTTTGGGCCTGAAGCTCACTGGAAACCAGGATCAGGCTTGTCATCTCTACTGCATATCTTCTTGATTTGTAGAAGGAAAGGTCAGGGAAATGTTATGTGTCCACTTGTCTGTTTATTCCTTGATAAAGCCTTCCTCAAGTATCCATACATTTCATATATGATATGTTTGTGCATTTTCAGCACACTCACTATGGTTTCTCTTCTCTGAAACAGGATTCTCAAATTCCTCTACCACAGCAATGATCTTTTAGAGTTTACATGGGGTTTGTGTTCATTCGGTGCACTAGGCAAAGGGTGCACAATATCCATGCTCCTTTCCTTCCTCCAGCAGTGGACATCCCCTCTGTTTATCTTAATGTGCTCTCTTCCCACAATGCTGGGGGTATTAGGCACTCAAATCCTATCCATAACTACATATTGTCAGCTCCCCATCCTATCATGCCTCCCAGAAGATCCCCAGTCCTGCATGGATCATGGAGAACATTATGAATAGTTGAGCTGAAAAAGACCCCAATAGGATTCAAAAGGAGTATAAATTACCTTCACATTTATCTCTGGTTATTGATTTATGCTATCTCTTCAACACACAAGCTGTTTGTTTTTGTCTTTTTTTCGCTCCACTAATCCACTGATTTTAATAGTGCTGGGAATCCATAAAAGAAAATTAATTCAGTTTAATATATTTGCTAGCTTTGTTAGAAAACCCTTTGTTGAGTTTGAATAATTAGAAACAGTTGATTTTATCACCACTGTCAGGCCCTGTCTCTATCATTATAAGTCAGTTATAGACATCTAAAGGTAAGTTGAAACCAGTAGCTCATTGGACTATATTCTTTTTGGAGCCAAAGTGTGATGATAAATTGTTCATAAACCACATCACAGAAGACTGCTTATTTTGTCTTTGAGTTACATCACTGTCTCCCTAATTGGCTTTGATATTGCTGTGCTTATTTTAGGACATTTCTGATGAGAAAGAATTTTCTTTCTTCCACTTCAACATAAATGTACTATCTGCAGTTCCTTTAGCACTCTGTTCAAATTTTATTCCAATGCTGTGGAGGACATTAAACCAATTTCATTGCATTAGCTTCTGCCTGTCTGATTCCTGCCCCAGTTCTGGGGGTATGAAGCAAATCATTAGTCAGAAATAAATTGAAGAAATATAAAATACATATTAATATACTTTCTGAAAACTAAATATCAGGTCCATGCAAATGTTATGCCCTGAACTGGTTCAATGGGCTCATCTCTCCTGAGCAGTGGTGAAGGTTGTCCTTGCACTAATCACAGATATGGTTCAGCTGCCAGCATCCAACACAAGGCCCTCATAGCCTGGGTGAAGTGAAGCCCGAAGAAAATCCTACTTGATCAGCTCCAGAAGGGTTGTAGAGTTGCTCTTCTACTTCCCTGTAATTCCTGTGCTCCTGGCTATTCCATGTCCCAGGAAAGGCAGTAAATGACTTTCTATCCTCACCCCCCCCACCAACACCATCCCATAGTAACCAGGTGGCTCTGGGGCTCTTACACAGGCAGCTGAGATGGACTGAAACCCCTCCAAGGCAAAGATCTGCAGCTGAGGTTATTTCAGGAAAAGTCCTCTGACTGTTGGTTGAGGCAACTGTCCTACTGAGTGTATCTTTCACCAAGAATAAAATTTTGAGGCTTTGGAGGCTGAAACACAGTTGTTTAGTCAAAGAAGTGTTGCCCTTTCTTGTGGACACACAGGGAACTTTCTGGCCACCTCAGAGGACATGGTAGAGATTCAAGGATTAACCACTGCTGAAGAGCTGAAAGGTTGCAACATTTCTGGGACTTGAGCAGAATTTAGGCTGCCCAGATGTCACCTGCAGGTTCTGATCAAGAAGACAAAAGAAGTGTGCTCCCCATCCATCTCCATTTCTGTCAGGATCAAGTTGGGTCTGGAAAGAGATTGTGTGTAAGTCTCACTCTGTTTCTGCATATTTGAAGATGGATGCATCATGTAGCAAAAAGACAGGCTATTCAGAAACTAATGTACCAAGTTCTAAGAAAACATAAAAAGGAAACTATTGCGGCCAAAGACAGGCAGCTACAGCCAACAACTCCTTAGAAAGTTGTGGTAAAGTAAGAAAATTCCCTTTGTGTCTGGCTGAAAATGGGGATACTGTGGACTGACCTCATTCTGCTGAGCTTTGCCAACCAGCAGAGAGCAAGAAGTCTGGAAACCAGTGATCTCCTTAGTTTAGTAAACATCTCTTCTCTCCCATTGCTTTCATCACCATTTTCTATGACTTCTGAAGGCCATGATGCCAGACTTTTTAGTCTGTAGTGCCCACTGCCCTCACTCTTCCCTATTTTGTTTCACTGCAGGGTTTTACATTTGCTTTCTGTCTTTTAAGACTACTTGAATTCCTAATATGGGAAGCAGAATATTCTCCTAAGCATGACACTTTCTTGGCTTAGATGTTTTGTGAAAGGACAGGAACAGACTTTTGCATGGTTTCTTGCTGCCTTTACTGTTCTTACACTGCAGATGTTGCATCTCATGAAAGGGATGAAGAGATGCTCAGTCACATCCTTTTAGGGACCACATTTAGTACTGCGGGCATTAAAAAAGGTCAAGGAAATCTGAGCAGTGTTTGGAGTCCAAAAAGAGGAACACTGCCAAAGGTGAGGAGCAAAGCGGGTACAAAGAGGATTGTCCAGAGGGACCAGGAAGAATACATATTCCTTGTAAAAAATAACTGGTCTGTTAAGTTCATAGTGCTTTACCTTAGAGTGGTATCCTGGTTTTCAAACATCCTTTGTAAATTGAATCTGTGCAGATATGTGTCCCTGGAAACTTCTCAGGAAAACAAATAGGAGGTTTTCAGTGCTTTCTGCCCTGTAAATACAGTCATCCAGCAGAAAATGATATGAAGTTCAATGGTTCAAATGGATCAGAGTGACACTCTCAAATTACTTCTTTCAACGCTGTAAGATGACCTTGACACAAGATATTAATTACTGAGATCTATCTTTGTGTTAAGAACGTAATCAACACAGAAATCTGATTCTGACAAATGAAAAGGGAAACACCATTTGCAAACTGCTCCTCCTGAAAGCTACCTCCTTTCAGGGATGGTTTCTGGGTGTTGCTTCCAGCCTGTGTTTCTCCTAGAGTGTAGAGATTTATGGCCTAAAATTCTTGATTACAAAGAGAGTTTAGTAAGGGTGTACCTCAGCCCAGCACCCTTTGTGGAGAGCAATATCTCACTGAGGATGGAAGGACTCCGGGTTCATGCAGAAGCATGATGAGAGCCATGAGCCATTTCAGGGAAGGACAAGGATCACAGAACCCCCACTGCACTGTAAGATGTACAGAACATCACAGCAGCATCTGTGTCATCCATTCTTTCACAAATCTAATACCTTATTTTGTCACATGTGCAATATGATTAATATTGTGCGGGTCACGTCCTGAGCTACAGAGATGGGAGGCAGTTAGAGGGAACCTGTTTTTATCATGCTCAGGATCCTCACTCCCACTTTAGCTATTTATTTTAGTTTTACTTTTTGCACTCCCATGTCAATGGAGACAGCCAAGAGATCCTTCGAGTGTGCATCCTGTGTTACAGCTGGGAGGCATTAGCTTGCAGCACACTGGAAGGCTGTGCTGTGCCATCACAGTGTAATTAATGTGGCTCTTGGGCACATCCAGTTCTGAAATTCTAATGGAGTTTTGCTTGGAGAGGGGGAATTGCATGGAGTGACACTTGGTTGAATTTGATCAATGCAGGAAGAACTCTGGATGGCATTTCCTGCTCTCCATCTCCACTAATTTACTATATGTGTTGATACGAAGTTTTGGCAAGAATTTGATATGAGAAGTTAGAAGGTAAATGTTTGCAACTGAGTTGCCATATATCCTGAACCCTAATGAATTACCTGCATGCCTTCCTGATGCCTCTGAGTGGAAAGCCAGAGTACATCTAGAAAATCAATTGCTTTCCACAACCGCCTTCAAGTCTGCCTCCTTTAAATGAGCATGGACATGAAACACTGCTGTGAACCTATGCCACAATCTTTCATTTTAATTTGTGATTTTATACAAAGCCTCTTCTTGAGGCTGGCTTCATCACCGTTCAGAGGTGTTCAATAGAACATTAACTATTGCTAGTACAGATACTCAGGTTTTTGGCTTGCTGGGAGAGCTGCCTTTGGCTATTTTGCATTCAGAGCTTGCTGCATGTTGCTCAGCCTCATTCCACTACCTCATGGATTCATATTTGAGTATGGTCATCTCTCAGGAGGAAGGTTAAGTTAACTTGCTGAAAAAGCAAAGAGCTTTCTTTCAACAGAATGAAATTGCAAGTCTCTTCCAATCTCATTTACGTGGCTGGTACACCAGCACAGATGCCTGATTTACAGTGCTGCCTCAATTACAGCTTTCCGAGACCAGACTTAAACCCAAGAGTTTTTTGAGTTCATGCAAGTGGAAACAGAGATGAAGAAAAGAAAATGGGAAGGAAAATGCACTGTAATCATTGGTAATGAGGGGAATAATTATGGGTAGCTGGTGATCCAATACACAGGATAACTGAGCTAAAATAGTGATGTTCAGATTTATGTCCAGGTGCAGCAAAGAGCAGAGGGATGTACCCACCTTCAGATGCAAATGTGAGTGTGTTACACCTAATGTATAGCCACGTCCTGTGACCTGGAGCAGGGAACAGCTGTGTCCAGTTCTGGGCTTCTCAGTACAAGAAAGACATGGAGCTCCTGGAGCAGGTCCAGTGGAGGAAGACTGCAGAGGTGTCTATGGGAGTGCAGCACCTCTCTTATGAGAAAGGCTGAGAGAGCTGAGCCTGTTCAGCCTGGAGAAGAGAAGGCCGAGAGGTGATCTTAGTGTACAAATATCTTAAGGGCAGGTGTCAAGAGAACATCTTCCACATGGTTCTGTAGCAGAATCACTTTGACCCTGTGCAGAATCATTTTGCTAGGCTGAGGTCCAGGAAACTAATTTTTCCTTTTGTACTTTCATTTTCACCTAGGGTCATGGAAAACTTGTCAGGCAAGTGCAAACCCACTTCCCTTCAGGTTGCTAAACTGATGGGAGAAAAGAGAACACTGGCATACTCTGGCTCTGAAGAACATTGGCTCCAAAGGTATACTCCAGAGATATGTCTGGGTGACTTTTGCTTTTCATTGTTTATTAGGATTACAGGGGGTTGTCACCTAACCCACTGTTAGGCCAGGACTCCCAAATTGAGCAAATAAATACATTTTTGTGCATACTTTCAACAAAAAATATACAAACATGTTTTTCTATGAGAACAGATGGTTTTATCATTTCTGTTTCTGCACAATGTTTTGTTTTGGTAGGTTGCAGTCCTTATCTCTGTTGTTTTTCTTAAGCTTTTACTTTATGTCAGTTTTCACCATTATCACAACTCTGGGTACATTGGAACCCAATTGTCTGACTGCAACAAAGAGAAACTGGCTTTACCAATTATTTTCATGATTTCTTAAAATACTTAAAGGTTTCATTCCAATTTGCAATGAAATAGCAAAATTTACTGTGCCTGCAAATTGTTGTCAGCACTTATTTTTAAGCAATGGACCAAGGGACAAAATTTAAAATGCTGTATAAATAACTTGCATGCACTGCTTTCACTGAAAGAAGATGGATTGCATGTGCTTCCTCCTCTCATCTTTGTCTTGTAGACCATCTTGTTTGTTGGACTGCCAAGCAAGGGATGAAATGTGCTTTAGATAGACTTCAGTGGTGTAACTGTTCTTCCTGACCAGTGGGATCTAACCTGCAATGTTTAGCACAGAACAGTACACTCCATTTGGTACTTCAAGAGCACAATAATTGCAGGAATAAATCACCAATATCCGTACAGTGTTCGTGGAAACAAAGATTATAAAGCATTAGAGAGCTGCAAACACTAGCAAACTAGAGAGGATGGTGCTGGAAGGTAGTCTGTCTCTAAAGTTACCTCCCTAAGGAAGAGACTTAATTATTATAATTATATTCTTATTCTTTCATTTCTTTGGGGTCCAGAACTTTGGAAATGGGTCTGAGCAGTGGCATAGGCAGACAACTCTAGAAATGCCCCCAAATAGAAAAACTGCAATATTCAAGACATCATCTTCCAGAGATAAGAGCATGGAGGATACTTTGCCTGCCTATCTCAAGCATACTTACATCTTGATCTTTAAAAATATTCCAGCTTTTGGTTCCTATGGAAAATAAAGGAGTTTAAAATGCGCAAAAGGAGTTTGTCTGCTCTGTTGATGTTTTTATGCTCTTTGTCCTCACAGCTAGCCCAAATTTACAGACAGATTCACTGCACAACAAATTTAGTTTGTATTGCTCAGTGTGGGAGAAGAAACCTGCAAGCTTGGCCCTCCTGCTGACAGTCCTCCTATTGTCCCAGATACAACATGACAATACCCAGTAACTGCAGCATCATGTATTTGTGGACAGTGCTTCCAAGTTGTGGCTCCATACAGTGCTTTACCAAAGAGCTCTGCAGAAAACTTCATGGTGTGTATACAGACACCCAGCCTTCAGGGTTTATGGCCTGACATGCAGTAAAGAAAGCAGGACCTCAGCCACTGAGTAGAGGTAGATTTGTTATGAAAAGTTGCTGGCATTAAATGCATCACTTTATGATCCTTGAAGGTTTATGGAAAGGTTCTTCATCTCTGATGCATTGCTTTAAGGAGTCATGGAATCACAGAATCTTAAAATGGTCTGGGTTTGAAAGGACCTTAAAGATCATGTAGTTCCAAACCCCCTCCCATGGGCAGGGACACTGCCCAGTTTCCACTAGACCAGACTGCTCCAAGCCCAATCCAACCTGGCCTTGAACACTACCAGGGATGGGACAGCTGCAGCTTCTCTGGATAACCTGTTCCAGTGTCTCACCACCCTCACAGTAAAGAATTTCTTCCTAATATCTAATCTAAATCTATTCTTTTTCAGTTTGAAGTCATTCCCCCTTGTCCTGACATTCCATGCCCTTGTAAATTGTCTCTCTCCATCTTTCCTGTAAGTTCCCTTCAGGTACTCAAAGGCCACAATTAGGTCAGCTCTAAGCCTTCTCTTTTCCAGGCTAAACAAACCCAATTCTGTCAGTCTTTCCTCACAGGAGAGGTGCTCCTTCCCTCTAATCATCTTGGTGGCCTCTGCTGGACTGTCTCCAACAGTTCCATGTCCTTCCTGTGCTGAAGACCCCAGAGCTGGAGGCAGCACTGCAGGTGGGGTCTGAGCAGAGCAGAGCAGAGGGGAAGAATCACCTCCCTTGCCCTCCTACCCACACTGTGGGGATGTAGCCCAGGACACATTTGGCTTTCTGGGCTGAAAATGCAGATTGCCAGGCTGTGTCGAGCCTCTCACCCAACAGACCTCACAGAATTATCTTCCACAGCTCCTTCCAGTTCTAGCCAAGAATGGAGGGGCAGGGTAGGAAGAGTGATAGCTGATAAGGCAAAACAAATCATAAATGAGGTACCTGTAGCAGTTTTAGACAGTCCTGAAGCACAAGGAGTGAGTTTCTTCTGTCTTCAGTTGATTACACCGAATGACGAGTGCACCTGGCCTGTTTGTATCCATTTAGACTGTCCTGCCAAGGAAGAGCTTCTTACCTGGCTGAAACTGTGTGGTCTCCAAGTAAAACACTTCATAAATGAGAGCAAGTGTCCAGAATTTATATCACTTGACTGACTATTTTCTTTCTGTGATAAATACAAATGCTGAACGGCAAGCAAGAAGCAGAATCTATTCTGTTCTTAAAAATTTTGGATAATGGAGGTTCCAAACTGCTTAAATTTGGAACCACTCGAATGCCAAAAAAACATCAAAACCAATATAAAATATTTTATAAATATAGTTCAATATGGCTTATTCATTTTGCTTTGATTAAAGTAAGAACAAATCTCTTGTGACATTTTCAAAACAAAACGGGACAACCTCAATAAGTCATTTACTTTTTTTTAAATCTAATAATAGTTCTAAAACTGTATCCAGAGAAGCATTTCACTTTCAATGAAACCACAAAGAAAATATCTTCAGGCTCAAATATTTCAACAAGCTCTGGGATTGAAAACATCCTGGGTTAACATTTATTTTACAGAGATATCTATTTCCATGCAAGACCACCTGGATGCTGAATACCAGAGGATAAAACCAGTGTATACAAGTCTCAAGATAAAGGTTTCTGTCACAAATAAATCAATGTCCCAACAGTACATAAACGGAAATTGGGAGAGGAGAGACTGCAAGGTCCTGATCATGTGAATCTATTAGGATTCAGGTCATGCTGATGTATGAAAAATGCTGTCGGGGAACAATAACTCACTTTACTTTGGACTAGATAGAGTAGGAGATGTGGAATCTTGCCTTAGTTTTCAGGTCTGGTATTTCACACACGTGGGAAACATGAAATTTGCTATGTCACTGAGGAATGAAGATGCAGGGGGAGAGAAAACCCAGGGCTTAGCCAAAACTTCCAAAGGGACTAGTGACACTGGATTGCTAATGGAATCTTATTTTTGCAAGGGTAACCCAGAAACTTTTGTGCCTCTTTGATGTCTCTTCAGATCTGGGCACCCAAAAAGCGACTCCTCTCCCAGGCCACTAGCGACCCAATGAGAGGAAATGGCCTCAAGCTGCAGCAGGGGAGGTTCAAGCTGGACATTAGGAAGAATTTCTGCATGAGTTGTTAAGCATCGGAATGGGCTGCCCAGGCAGGTGGTGGAGTCACCAAGCCCGGTGGTGTCCAAGAAATGACTGGATGTGGCACTCTGCTCTACTTGACAAGGTGGTGATGGGTCCAAGGTTGGACTTGATGATCTTGGAGGTCTTTTCCAACCTAGTTGATTCTCTGATTTGGTGATTCTCTAGGCAAGAAAAATTGTGTATGTGTAAGAAATTTAGCAGTTGTTAACACTGTTTTACAAGAACAGTAGGCAAACCTATAACAAATAAACATGACCTTTTTATAGTATTTTATTTAGAATTTTATGGTCCCATTTTCAGACACCTCATTCTCAGAACCTTTATTTGTTGCCTAGAAGTGGACTTCAGCAAGTTTGTTAGCATGGTGTCAAGTGACATCAACTGGTCATGTGAAGAAATTACTGGTGTCTTCCCTTCAGAGCAGTGGCCTTGGACTGCCCTGCAGACCCCCAAAGACTGAGATGCACAGAACTGTGGTAAGAGCTCAGTACTGACCCATGCTACTGTACTAAAAATGAGCATTCATAAATGTGTCCACCCTGTGCATATAGCTTGTGCAGTCCATCAAAGACTACCCTGTCCCCATGATTCCACTGAGTCAAATATTTGGGAAACAAATTAATAAATTAACTCAGTTTTTCTCTACTTCCTCAGACTGTTGGCATCAGCCAATATGTTCCCAAATACATTGAAACAGACCTTGTTTGAATAAGCTTCATATTCTAATCTTAGCAGATCCACAGTCCTGGCTGTCAGTGTTAACTTCAGAAGCATCTGAGAACTTTTGTAAAATGCAGGGAGGCCATGTTCTAGGGGAATGGGTGAAACAACAGGCCTGGTAGATGAGCAGCCCTGAGCAACCTGCTTTAGAAGACCCTTCCTGAGCAGGGTGTGTGGGACTAGACAGTCTGCAGGGATCCCTTCCAGCCTCATCCATTTTGTAAGCCTGTGATTCTATTTGGTTGCAACAATAGTGAAATATTTGTTCAGAAAACATTTCTGTGTGTTGGTTTGTCATTTGACTTATTTTTTTCCCCTCATGTCCTTATGCTCACAATGTGGTTTCAATCTGCTAAAATGCAATTCTCTAGTGTAAAAACACTTTCATGAAGCTTTCAACTGCTGTAATTCCCAGAGTTTCTGTGTGAAAAACTTCCACACCCATAATAAACTGCCCAGGTCTGGAGGCAGAGACACCAGTACTTGAAACCTTGCTGTCTAGACTGTTCTAGATTCCTGTCAAGTCTGATGTATTACTAACAAGACTCTGTGCATGTTTTTTGTGGAAACTTGAGACAAAATAAATGCTATAAATTCATCTCAGTTATTCCTTATGCAGGTCGTTGCTGTCTCAAAGTCTCAGAGTTCTGGTGACAATTAATTGCAGCAATTTTAAAATTTTTATCCCTACTTTTAACAAGTACTTTAGATTTAATAAACCCAGTAACTAGATTAATGTAATCTCATCCATTTCCCTGGTTTCCCTTGTGATGCTCTGGCGGGATTAGGCAGCTTCAACCTTTTTTCAGCTGTTAAGGTTGTATTGCTAAATATGTGACAGCACAGAAGTGAACAGCATACTGAAAGTGCTGCTAAGAAATTGTGAATTGAGATAGCTTATAGCACTTTTTGTATTCATATTCCTGATTTATGCAGCAGTGGCATGTTTTTCCTGCAACTGGAAAAAGTAGTGACAGGGTTTAACGCTCTCTGGTAATGGGATGGCTCCAGATCCTTCCGAGAAATGCACTTCTGTGTTACTAGACAAGATCTTCTATGGGACCTTGCTTCCAGGTCCTATGAGCAGGACCTGAAAGTGTGAGGGGCTAGAGACAAACTCTAATGCTCATGCAGTGTCCCAGGATAGAGTCTATTCCCATCATATCAGGGCACCTCCTGAATGGTTCCATCACATAGTAATGACTGAGACCATCATGAGATGAAAGGACCTGTATCTTCCTCTGTAGCACTGAGATAGCTATGGCAGCTCTCCAGTTCCTGTTGGTTCCAGATGCCAAAACCCCTCAAAAATGGAGTTACTTTATTAAAAAACAAACAAACAAACAAACCCACAAAACAAAGAAACAGAAAAGATAGACCTCATCCTGTAAGTATTTTAGATATAGCTTTGAACAGAGTAGGCAATTCCAGTGAGAGCTACTGCTCCCCTCCCTGATTTCTAGATGCTTACCCAGTCTTTGGTAGGCATGAGAAGCCTGGTATTGGGAAGAGTATCTTTGTTGTTAGACAGAAAAAGAAATATCAGGAGGACAGAAGAAGAAATGCCAGAAGGTATCTGGAAGGGAGTGATAACACAGGGTTGCTATTGAGCAGAACTTTCAAACCTTGTAATTTTGGACTTTAAGTCGGTTTTGGATTTGTGTCCTGCTCTGCTCATCCCCTCCCATAGCAATGAAACAACTTTAAACGCTACTGGAAAAGGAGCAAATTCACTTAAGAAAAGGTTCTCTTTTACACCATGCAAATTCGGACTGTGGGAAGCTTTGGCTCAGTCCCTTAATGTCATTTTTCATATAACAGTATTTTTATTGCAACTCATTCCACTTCAGCTACTGAATCCAAACTTTATATAGGTTCAGCAGTGCTTCTTGTCCCAGTGTACTCACAGTTCCATGTACAATTACATTTGTATCAGTCATTGATCAAAATGACTGATTCAAATGACACTCAAAATGTCACTTCACCATTTTTACAGTCACCCTTCTGTGAATTTTCCCTTCCCACCTTGAATTTCTTCTAGACATTTCAATCTCTTTGAAACCTCTGTTTTTACAGGAGCAGTAGTGCTTTTCCCAACAGGTAAAACTATTTCTATTCCAGGTATTCGCTGAGCAGTTAATAACTATGTCCTGTAAATCAAATGACCTAACTCTTTCTGAAAAGTAATGGAAACTTTTCTATCCCTGGGAATGTGTCAGTATTTTAATTAAATGCAAAATAATTCTCATTACATCTAACAGTGCGAGTAGAATAGACTTACCATTTATCCAAATAAATGAATAAACAGTCCAAATCCCAAAGCAACAGAATGAAATGGAATTAAGCTGCCTGTGATGGCTTCCCCCCTAAAATAGTCATTCCTGGTATCGCAGGTGCTTCCATTTTTCAATTTATTTCTTAATTACATTTTCCTTTCAGATTTTTTTTTTCAACCTCAAATGCCATAATTCATCTATCTCTTTTCCTTCCTTTCTAAAAGTTACCTTAGTCTCAGTCAGAAATGGAAGTGGGAGAACAAGCAGCAGCACTGATTGGAATGGAAAATGGCATCGGTATATTAAGGTCCAAAATAGCAAATGGAAAAGTTTCCAAAAGGTAAAGAATAATAGTATTAAAAAAATAATCAGCCATGTGTACAAAATGTCATCAAAGTACACTCTGGCTGAGTCAATTTTGTCCTGTACATTAAACTGCTTCCACAGAAGAGTCACCAAAGGTTTGGCATGTGCAGAGGCTTTAACAGGTTTCCAAAGCACAACAGGATGGAAGACGAGGCATGGCAAGGGGAAGGTGCCCGAGAAAGGTGATGCAGGCTCTGAGATTCAGCATTTGAGCACCTATGGAGCACTGCAGGCAGGGGATCCACAGCCAGAGTTCACTCCTGCATGTTGACTCTTACAGCAGTTCTATGCTGTGCCACCACCCTGGGCATGGGCTTTGCTCTCCAGCATTCCAGAGCTGCTCTGTGTTTTCAGAGTCGTCCCACCACACAGCAGTGTCTTACCCCTTGCCAGGCTTCTAGGGAACATCTGTGCTGCTAAATGAAAAGCAGGGAACCAGCTTAAGGACTGAGCTTCTATTGTTGACATTGCTTAGCTGGTAATTCACTTCACTTCTGTTGTTGACCTGTCCAACGCATTTCCAGACGAATTCAGGACAGAACAGGTGAGCTGTAAACAACATAGTTGTGAGCCAGCTGGTTCCACTTGGGCTTGGTGTCTGAGGCTGTTTCCTTTAACAGCACAGACATGGCCTAAGCAGCTTTCTAGACAAATTGCCGGGTTGGTGTTTTATCCCAGAATGCTGCTTGCATTTCTTTAGGGTGGAAAGTTACTGGCTGAGCTTGGGACCAATGTTCTTTCAGGAGATTCACAAAGAGATATGTGGACTAGCTTCTGGTATCAGAAGTGCCTGAACTCTTTAAAGTGAGTAGAAAAATGTTCCCTGGCTCCAGGGGCCCCATGTCAGACCATGGCTGAAGAACAGCTCCAGGGAGTGTGGCAGTGGATGGTCTTCTAGGAAAGTGCCTACAGGGTTTCTCTGCATCAGCAATAGATTTCTGCACATTGCTTGACTGTGCTCTGGCCAGTTGGAGGAAAGCACAGTTTTTGAGCAGTCCATCATCATGTGTTAGTGCTTTTTCTGTCCTGTTTGCATCCCACAGGCACTGTGTTCTATTGAGATATATTTTTGCTAACAGAATCTGAAAGCCCAATAGGAGTGACTTCTCTGTCTTTATCAGCAAAAATGCATATATAATCTGATTTGAAAACTACTAATCCATTAGGACTCAGACGTTTCATTAGCATGAAGAAGAGCTTTTATTGCCTGCTCAAGCTCATAAACTTGTCTCCAACTGGAAGGAAAGAGCATCTAGTTTGAAATCCTGGAGTTGGGTAGTACATGTGCTGAGCTGCCACGTCAATCTCGTTTGCCCCAGGGAATGCTTGCAGCACTGTACTAAGCCTACGCTTAAAGGTCGCATGAGGAGAGGCTGGTACTTGTCATGCTGCTCTGCAGCATCAGCTTTGCCTCTGCAGGCACTGTGCTGGGAGCTGAAGTGTTGCTTGGGGAAGTTCTAATTGAGTAGGGATAGGTACTAAGCTACTGACCAGCTGAGCTCTCCCTGGGAGCCTCTGACATCAAGGAAATGGAGAAAGGAAAGGAAAAGCAATTTATTGAGAGTCATAGGTGAGAATTTGCCTGGGCTTTCCACCCAACAGCATCTATTCCTGCCTCAGAGGGATGAAAGAGTGAGTAACTCAGTGGAGGAGGTCTAATG
Source organism: Pachyramphus minor (assembly GCA_013397135.1). Lineage (NCBI taxonomy): Eukaryota > Metazoa > Chordata > Aves > Passeriformes > Tyrannidae > Pachyramphus > Pachyramphus minor. Next base: position 75,878 of record VYXB01010746.1, on the reverse strand, counting down.
TTCTTTCTTCCCATTGTCACTCTGTGCTGTCCCAGTCATGTTCTGCACACAGTCCCTTTGGCTCTGTACCACCCTCACTAGTGCTCTATCTCCCTGTCTTTTCCTTTCCCCTTCTCCTCTCTCTACCTCTGCATATGCCTAACTGGGCTTTCCTACTTCACTACTCCTTCCTTCTCTTGTATGGTTCAACCAGATTTATCCTCCCTCTCTCTTTTTCCAGTCTTAGGAAAGGTTCTTTGGTGTTACCTCTTCTTCTTAAACTGTGGAGAACATGGATTTGAGCCTTGAGTGAGGTTACTTTTTAAGGTGCTCTTGAAGAGGACAAGGAGGTTCAGGGCTGGGTCTACTCCTGGAAAGAAAAGTTGAGTGTGCCATTTTCTCCCCCTGAATTTTATGATACATCCAATGCTAGAAAAAATCACGCAGTCTGTTACTGTCACAGACATGGTGTAGAACTACAGTAGGAAGATTTTGTTGCATAGTGTTGGTTGAAAATGTCAAGAGCTGGTCCCTGCTGTATCTTCTGACACCTTTACTCATATGATGGACCTGCATTTATGGGATATCAGGGGAATTCTCATTGGACATTGGTACAATCCCAATTAAAATATAAATACTGATACTTTATTCAACCTAAAGGCTGGAATAAGGTTATTCAGAGCACCTAGACTCAGAGTTATAGAATCGCCTGGGTTGCAGGTGATCTTGCAGATATCTCATATTGACCTCCTTCCACGGGCAGAGACACCTGCTGCCAGACCAGGTTGCTCAAATCCCCATCCTACCTGGCCTTGAACACTTCCAGGAATGAGGCATCCATAACTTCTCTGGGCAACTTCTCTAGATCCTTGCGTTTGAAGGACAGTCCTCTGTGTTGCCAATGCTGCTAATATTCCCAGTGGAGAGAGACTGCCTTCCCTGGACAGCAATTCAGAGTGGTAATATTACGTCTTCAGACCTGACTCCCCACTTCCTAGTAGAATACAAAGTGAGGGTTTCCTGTTGTCCCTCAGCCTCTCAGCTGCTTGGTTTTTAATTTTGCAACTTTATCTTATTTAACCTTTTAACTTGTCCTGAGCAATCTGATAGCAGAAATATGTCAGCAAAGTACAACTCAGTAACCTGATAAAGCAAAAAGTGGTCCTGATCCACAAGTACGTGATCCATTGGGAAAAAGACAAAATCCTCAGTGTGTTTCTCTGACCACTTCAGCTGTTACACAATAGCTATTTGCAAATCCAGGGTTATGTCTCACAGCTGGCACAGCCCAGCTTAGATAAATATAAAACTTGCTGTAAGGGGATAGCTTGTAATTGGGTTATGCACAGTGTTTTAATTAGATTTACGTAAATGCATACAATGCATTGCAGAAATCAATAGCTTGAAGAGCTTCTTTGGGTTTACTGTTTAAACCAGCAACATCAATTCAGCTAGGTTTAATAGTATATTTATATACACCATGCCTCCAAAATTGACATGACTGATGGAATGTTTGAAATGTGCTGTGCTGCACTGTGTCCATGTCCTCTTTTATCAGCCTGGCCACTTGCAGTTTGGGTACTTGTAGAGAGTACCCCTCCAGTACAAAGGAAAGAAGTAGGAAGTATTTTAATTAGGAAGAATTTGAGGTTTAAGCAAAACCTGTGCCATTCACAGTTCAGGTGAATAGTCATTCATCTCAACTGGACATGACATTATCAGTTACTGAAGTTAAAGCATTTACTATCTCTGCAAGAGGTAACAATGGTAAAGAGGGTCTTTTTTTTTTTTTGTGGCCAGAAGTAAAAGCATGTGAGCTGCACATATCACGTTTCAGAGACAGTGCATGCTGATTTTCTGTAAAGAACTTAAGGAAAAAATAATTGTTTCATTACTTATTTCAACTGAGAAATTGAAATTGTTAAAAAATAATTGCTTTTTTTATTTACTGATAAAGACTTTCTTGCGTCTATTCATCAATTGAGAGGAAAAATACAGAAAGAAAATTGTATTATCAGCTAATTCTTAAATGGAACAAGTTCAAGTGCAGTGTGAGATGGATTTAAAATACCAAGGGTCCCAAAGTAACTATATATTGCATTTCTTAGGGAAAGTATCAGATTTTCATCTTTTTCTTTTCCTGTTTTGTTTCCTACCTCAGTATAGTCTCATTGAGACTGCGGATTTTCTATATCTTAAGGAGCCTTTCTTCCCTTAGGAAAACTTATGTAAAAGAAGGGAAAGATTTTTAGCACATCTTGGTATTTGGCTCACTTAGAGTCTGTGGAAAACAACTGCCCTCAAGTGCTTCAAAAACTCTTACTTTAAATGATTGCTTGTTACAGATAAAACTATCATTTTCCAGGAACATCATCAAGTGAAGGGCTATACACTCAGAAGTTAACTGCCACCTTTAAAGAGCTTGTGCAGAGCGCATTTTTACAGACTTTTAGTCATATGGTCTTTTTCAAGTGACTGATCACCATCTAATCCTCCTGGCTTCTCCAGTACCAGAATGGACACCATTCTTGTCTCCTTGCTGGAAAAGGTGTAGATTCAAGCTGTTTTTACTGCTGCTATGGGTCCCCAATATATTGTTCTTCACTAACTAGGTTTATCACTGAAGTAATGTGACCATTTTGGGGGGATCTGAAGACACTCAGAGAATTCTAATGGAAGTTGTCAAAGCATCATTGTGTTTCCCTGGAAATATCAGCTGGCTCCTTCTGCTCTTCTATCTATAAGATAGCCTGAGCTCTTCAACTATACACCTCCAATATGGTTTTTTGTCCTCTTTTTTTCTACTGTATCATTCAATGCCATCTTATCCCCTTCTCCCAAGTTCATACCCTGTCTTATCTCTTCATTCTTTCTCCATTCTGCCATTTTGCTGGATCCTCCTCATAAATTCATCTACCCCTTCCTTTGCCCCAATTACTGCCCGTGCCTCATGTTTTGGGTGTTTTATATCCCCTTCATCTTGTCCTTTATGTTTATTCAGTTGACTGCTACAGAGTGAGATTCAGCAGCAATGGAAGAGAAAGCTCCACATTCACCAGGCTGCAGCATGTGCTGCCCCACGGAGCCAGTGCTCCTCTCCAGTTGTGTGCAAGAGGGATCACATATCAGAGATGTGCAATCTTCTGAGATGAAAACTTCCACCTTCAAAAGCATCAACAGTCAAATTCATTAAAAAATCCACTAAACAGAGCTTTATAATTTGGGGGATTTTCACAGCATCAGGAAAAGGCAGAGCTGTGACCCCAAAAAGCACACCTGCACTAAATTCCAGTGTGCACATGGTTTCTATTGAAACTAAGCAAAGCAAACCAAAACTAAACAAAAATGCTTGCCAATATTATTTTAAGACAGCAAAAGAAAATTTGTTTCCTGTTCTCTTCTATTCTTGTTTCAAAGCTCAAAGTTTTGTTGTCCGCTTTTTTTTTACCTAAAAAGAAATTAGAAGGGAAAAACCTCACAATAATCAAAACCAAAACAAAAAGCCTAAGCAACCACTCCTTATACAAATTTTCAGAGTGGAAAATTTTAATGATAGTATGGGAAAGATATAAGCACCTAAAAACAGTTTCTCTTAAAGGAAGTGTTTTATTTATCAGGCCTTGCATGCAGCATACACCTGCACTGAAATGGCTCAGTCACCATCTTGCTTTCAGTAAGTGTTGTTCCCCTTCACTAAACAGCAGAAGCTGGTGTTATGGTTTAACTTCAGCCAGCAACCAAAGCCCACACAGCCACTTGGTCACTCCCCCATTAGTGGGATCAGGCAGAGAATTGGAAGGGTAAAAGCTGGAAAACTCATGGGTAGAGATAAAGAGATTTTAACAGGGAAAGCAAAAGCCACACAGACAAGCAAAGCAATACAAGGAATTAATTCTCTGCTTCCCATGGGCTGGAAGCCATCTCCAGGAGAGCAGGGCCCCATCAGACGTAATGGTTACTCAGGAGGACAAACACCATCATTCCAAATGTCCCCCTCTTCTTCTTTCTTCCCCCTACTTTATATACTTAGAATGGTGTCATATGGTCTGGAATAACCCTTTGGTTAATTTGGGTCAGCTCCCAACCTCCCAAGCACCCCCTCCCCAGCATGGCCATATGAAAGGCAGAAAAGGCCTTGGCTCTGTGTAAGCCCTGCTCAGCAATAAGAAAAACATCTCTGTATTATCAACCCTGTGTTCAGCACAAATCCAAAGCAGAGCCCCACACAAGACACTGCAGAAAAAATTAATTCTACCCAGCCAAGAGCAGCACACCTCAACAATGTTTGATGCCAACACTGATTTATACCATCATAAAGATTATATGTAAATCTGATGAAAAGATGGAAATTGCCATTGTTCAGGGCTAAAGCTTTCATTCTGTCTTCAATGTAGCTAGAGTGAACAGAAATGACGTGTTTGTACTTACACAGGGTAAGATATGGACGATTTGAGACCTGGGAAAACAAGTACTTAATAGAAATTGAATCTTTGGACCAGCTAATTTGTGAGTTTCCATGTTTGCTACTTAGTTCAGTTATTTTTTCCTCATTACCTTTTTATTTATTTTTTTTCATGTCTTTCATCTTATGCTATTCACAGCAACACTGTAGTTCCAAAAAAATAGGGTGAACTGATGGGTCTGTTGAGACTTGTCTTCATGTCAAACTACTGCCAAGTGGACTGACACTGTAGACAGAAGTATCCAAGTAAATATTATTTTCAGAAAAGCCAAACCCCAATGGAAACGATAACTAATATATTTCTGTGCTTGAGCACCTCCATCAGACATGTCCAGAAAATTATCTTGGTTGTCTCAATGGATTGAGAACTGGTGACCAAAGGACAATTTTCAGGAAGGAAGATTTAAGGTGCCATTTGTTCATATTGGTACAGTTTTGTGTTAACCAGAAAAATTAACAGTCACTAGAGATGTGCAAGCCAGACTTAAACATATCATCTCAGTTAAACAGATTTAATTCAGAGGTTCCATAGCTAAAATACAAGAAGCCACTTTGACTCTCTGAGGAGGAATCAGATCATGACTTGACCATAGATGCAAAATCTGCGTACGGCGAGAAACATGCAAATATGTCAAAAAATCATTTCAAATAAAAGCAAAAACCACTAGAATAAAAAAGAATCTTTATGTTCTGCCTTTGAAAGAGAATGAAATAAATTCCCTTGCAGAAATTTGAAAGTATGCCCAGGTAAGATATATATGGAAAGAAATCTGAATTTGAGATAAGAACATGCATCTCTCATATAAAAATGATGTGGGTTTGGGGTTTTTGGGTTGTTTTTTTTTTCAGAATAAAACATTCTTCAATGAAATTTCTAAGACTTGTTTTATGCAGGGAAATGCTAATGTTATTGTGTAGAGGAAGCTGCTGGGCCAACTCAAATCAAGTTTGGACTGCATCCCATAAAGTCTGTCTGGAGGAAGCATATGCATTTTCAGTGCCTGGATTTGAACAGTAGTCTCCAAAATAACTTGGTTCAATATTTGGCAGACAGAGAACACAGAAGAAAAGCTGAATCTTCAATAAAATGTCACTTGTATTCACAAGAGTAATATAGACCAAAGTAAGGTACTTGGAAAGTACACAAAGGGACAAACAGGAAGATGGAGCAACAAACACTCAAAAACCACAAGAAAAAATAACTACTGGTCAATTTTGTAGCAGAATTGACAAATTCCCTAAATGAAAATAGGAAATCAGTTCCACATGGCAGCAAGGAGTCAATAACAAATGAATGATAACAACAGGACACAGCAGAAGAAAGGTCCTGGGCTAAGAACTTGAAGAAATGACACAAAGAAATGGTAAATATTGCTTACTACTGGAAAATATTTCTTACATATAGTTTTATTTACTTGCAGTACACAGGCAGCGTATGAAGAGTATCATGCCATCCTTAAAAATAAAGTTGGGTGGCTGGTGGCTTGGATCATCACTCTTTTTGCAATTAGTTTCATGGGGAGAACAGGATTTTGTGAGGATGCACCAGCCCACCTCCTCTGAGCCCTTGCTGATGCATAGACATGAAGTGTTCCCAAAGCTGGCCAGTCCAGGTGAAGAGGATGAGCTGTTCCTCCTACTACTATTGCTTTGAAATTTCATTATTCAGCCTTGGCTCTTTTCAGCTGAAGATGTTCTGACTGTACAGCAGGGCTAGACTTTTCCATTACAAGTCTCATGGAAATCCATAATTGCAGAATTTTCAGGAGCAATGTTATTGGTTTTCAAATTGGACTGTTGAGACCCTAAATGGCAATACATTTCTTGTGAAGTACTGCAAAGAAAGGAGCCTACATTTCACTGATTTTTTTTTGCTGATTTTTTTATTTTAACAATTTTTATAGAAGGAGTCAGGCGTTCTGAAGTCATCAGGGTCTGCAGGTTACTCAGGACACTGGTCAAGTCACCCTGGAATACTCTCAGGAGATGTTTTCTCCCAAGTTATCGCACCACCCTGGGAATAGAAACTGTTGGTGATGCTAGGGTTAATGCACTGTCCAGGAGATGGGACTGAATTGTGTTTGGTCAATGGTTATAAAGAATAAAGAGATCTGAAAAAAATTGTAGTTAGGGAATAAAATTAATAGACCCTTGGCCAGAAAGAGTCACCCTGATCAGCCAATCTCACCGTTTGCATAATGAAAACCATATTGAGTCAGCAATTTCTGTGTGAAGCTCATAGCTCTTCTTTGAGTTGCTTTGGAAATTTGGCCTTGCACAAATTTCAAGGTACCTAAATCTTTTAAGTTGGCCACAAAGGAAAATTAAGTAGAACTTGATTTGAAAGTAAAATCCTATACTTAATTTCTCCTCTATATTCCCGGAACATACAACATTCCAAAGCAAGAATGAAATGTTTAACTTCACAAATCCTTGAAATAGTGTGATGTGACATAGTCTGATTTTTTTTTTTTCTGTTTTCTTCCAATGGCAAAATCTTGGCAGAATCAACATGATTTTAGTATTGATTCATACTTTTCTTACACTACAACAGGCTGTTTATGGTGTTTGCTACAGTTAGTGACATTCAGGTAGTTTTTTCAGACAAACTCGAACTTGCCTGAATTCATTCATGGGCAAAGCTGATCACACATCTGGGGCTGGCAGCTCCACTTAGTAAGGGAAAGAATCTACCACTGTTTCTCCCAAGGTTTTGGTGTTATACACTTTAATTATTGCCAGTCATTTCAGTGAAACTGTCTGTGTAGTAACATGCTTCTGAATGTTCAGGAAAGTGATACAATCCAGCTCTACCTCATTACCATGGCTATAGTGAAATGGTAAAGGCGGAATAAATTGCCTGTTATAATTATGTATATGCCAGATGTTCTTAATCATTCCACTTCAAACCTTCTTTGCTAACTGCAATTTTGAGCCTTTTCTGAATCTAGAGGAATTGGTAAATATGAGTAATTAAAAAGAAATTAAATGGATTTTAGAAGTGAATTACTGTAGTTCCTGCAACACTAATATAATTAGCACCTCTAAAATCAGTCTGAGCTGGAAGATGTGCTTTTTGTGGCACAGAGGATGTTTCATTTGTGGTTTGCACTAAAAACACAGTCGTTGTGTTAGTGTTATTAAACATCTCAATAGAACCATGCCAGGCAAGTAAGGAGAAATTTATTCTCTCAGCTGATTTATTAAAATAGAAACAGAAAGTCATATCTCAGCTGGTGTAAATCACAATATTCCCACTGACTGTTAGATGCTGAACTTGCGCCAGCTGAGCCTGTGGCTCATCCTCCATTCAGATTCACGCAAGCAAAGGTCTGTTGGTAGCCTACTCAGCAAATTATTTTTGGCTCTATAGCTAGAACTCCTCTTTCAAATGAGATGAAGTTTCTGTAGCTGAAAACAGAACTTACCCTATGCTTAGTTATTTTCTTTTATTGTGTTGGTATCTGCAATCTTTTATTTCTCTGCTTTCCAGTAACCTGAGGATAAGAAGAACAAAACAAATCTGTAACACAGATTGTCACAAAGGAAACAGATTTCTGATCAAAAGTTTTCCTTAGAGGCTCAAAGACACCTGTGCTCAGTCAGAGCTCTGCGACATACCATAAAAGCTCCATTTATCTGGGAGAATGAAGGTTTTACAAACAGAGGAAGGTGGGTTAGCATGGCACATCTGTTGCAGGAATCACATACAGAGGATTTGGTTGGAAAGGACCCTGGAAGTCTATAGTCTGATTTATTGGTCAGATGTGATTGCATCTAGCTGTGTCTTGGAGGTCACCAAGGATGAACTTTAGAGCACCTCCCTGTGCAGCTTGCTCTGGCATTGTAGCACTGATGAAAAGATTTCTCCTGAACCTCCGAAATGGTGATTTATGGGTGTGTCCCACTTTTATATTGTCTGCTTCCACTTGATCTGCTTTTGTAATCTTTGTAATTACTCTTCAGGTAGTTGAATTACACTTCAAGCCTCCTGACCATGCCTTAGTCTCCTTTCTGCTGGATGAAACACACTCAGTTCCCCCACCATCTCAGGGTGCGCTCTCAACTGATTTTGAACCTGTTCACCATAACCCCCTGCTCCTCTTCAGCAGGACTGCTGCTCATTGAGGCAGGTCCCAGCCTGCAGAACGGAATGGGGTTAATTCCAGCTGCAGAAGTGAGCATGCTTCATTGTTGAATTCCAGGAGGTTTCTTTTGTCCTAGTCACATTTCTCAAGATACCTCCAGACTGAAGAAAAGAATCGAGAGACAAGACTCCTTTTCTGTATGTTTTGTGTTAATCCAAGGCACCTCCTTGATTTGATCCCAGTAAATTCTTTATTTGCACCTAAATTATTTTATCCCAAACTATGGAGTATTTCCTACAGACTAGGAAGGAAGTAACAGTATAGAGATAACGTGAAGGAAAGCCTCTTGTGTAATACTGATGAGATGCTTATCTGCTTCTTTACAATAACAGTGGGCCAGATCTGCTGTTACTAAGTTGGCTTTTGCTACATTGAAGATATGGAGTTATGACAGCAGGGCCTAAGCAACAGCACTTTAATTTTTTTTGCCTTTTTTAACTATTAACATTTGTTATAGGATCTTTCATTAGATGAGGCATAAAGTACAAGTTTTTTTATTAGGTTTTCAGCTCTCCTTTCCCATTAGGGAAAGATTTAATTTTCAAATGAATATTAGAAGAACTTTAAAGTCTTAGCTATCCCTAATCTTTATGGTTTCATTCGAGTTCCTAATATATCTTTTGGTTTATCCTGAGAGCTGAAAGCTATATATTTGAGGGACTTAGTCCAAAGATACAGTATAAGCAGATAGTTTGGTTAAGCTGATTTTTTGCAGTTTAAGTGGGTCTAAAGCCCATCATGCCCAGGATTATCTTTATACTTGTGGTTAAATTTGACAGAATTTGAGCATTCTTTGTGTATTGCAGTCTACAGCTTGGAAAGTAGAAGGCAGCAAGGTTAGTAGTTTGTATGTAAAGCGAAGCTTGAAGGAGCACGTAGATGATTTACATTTTCATTCTTTTGTACATCATTCAGGGAGAAAGTAAATATTTTGGCAGCTTAGATCATGTGATAGCGAAACAAGAGACTTCATTAATTCAGATATTTCAGATTCAGCAACAGAAGAAAGAAGGGATTATGACTGCCCGATTTGAGCCAACTGGAAAAAACTAAATCTAGACCAAGGTCAGGTACATCACAAATGAAGGAACGGTATAAAACGTATTTAATTTCCTGAGAGCTATGATAAAATTAAGATAGAAGCACTGGGAAGAGGGTCTAATATACAACTCAGCCCTATCAAGCCTCACATGTTTACTAGATGTGTCATGGCTGATTTGAGAGGATGATCCCTAAAGGAAACCTGTAGAATTTTCTATTTTTATTCTTTTAAGAGTTCTTGTCTTTCTGAGTAGGGCCATTCATAGAGTCAAATGATATTCAGCTGTGCAGTATTGCTTAGTGAAAACACCTGGGCTCTTTGTCAGTCACTAGGGTCAAAAGCACCCTTTCATTACTTCAGCCAGGTATGAGTTGTGCTTTCCCTTCCATGGGATCACAGACCCTCACACTGCAGTAGGCTTTGCTGTATTTGCCTGTTTGTCCTTTACAGCACGGACTTGCTCATTGTAGAAAAGGCCCTTCCTCACAAGCTAGACAAAGCCCTGGAGGAGTTCTGCATCACTGATGCTGGGAAGAATTTCCTTAAGCTTAATTTATCTTGCTGAGGCCAAAAAGGAAGGACCAGCACTAGCTAGGGGAGAAACAGAGGCAGTGGGAACAGCACTGCTTTACACTGCCATCTCCTTAGTGGTCATTCTAAACACAGTTTTTTATCCAGTGGGTGAAAACTTGCTATCTTCCTCTCCTTTTTTCCTTCTCACTTCAATCCATCTTTTCAATAGGTTTATTTGCATGCACATGGGAACATGTGTGAGCATGCATATAACATACATTTTTATACAGGGTTGTGTGTAGATTGTGATTGGAACAGAAAGCATGTTGTTGTTAGATCTTAGAGACTAAGGACTCTGTTCTAAATGGTAAATGTCACATGCATTCACTCCTGCTCAAATATCACACCCATCATTTTCTTATTAGATCAGCTCTAGGCAACAGTGGGAAGGAATTTTAAATTGTCCCAAACCTATTTTTAAGTCCTGGTATCAAAAAGGTTAGATGTGTCAGTGAAATATTCTCTCTGTGGTCTGCCCACTTTTTTGTTCACTCAGATAACAAAAATCCTCTAACCCCATTGGAAGACCAGACTGTAACAGCTGGCTCTTCAGCTCAGGTAACAGCAGTCAAGAGCAGAAGTATTTGTGATTGAAAGCAACCACTGATGAAAGGGGAGGGTGGCAAAATACCTGCAGGCCACTGAACATTTCCCAGCAATTCAGCGGTGGCCAACTGTGAGTGCTAATTAGAGACATTGCATCACTGACCTGCTATTAAAAGGGAAGGGAAATGGGTCTGTTTACCTTTGTCGCCTTTAGTTCTGCTTATAAAGAGGCAGTTCTCCTGGCTTTTGCCAAGCTCTGATGCTTTACCCAGAGCACATCTCCAGCAGCAACTGCGAGGGTACCGCAGTGCTGGAGAGCAATCAGGGCTCAGCAGTGCACTGAAAATTCAGCTGGACTCTGAGAAAGAAATCTGTATTGCTATGAAATTTAGCCGTGCAGAGTCTCTCTCACATGCATATCCATATCAAAGTCGTATTAAATTTATGTGTCAACAGGAAGGAGAGGCAAGGTGCTTTCAGAGCACTCCTTGGTTTAGCATCACTCCTTGGTAACCAGCACAGTGAGCACTGCACAGCCAGAAACCATGAGCCTGTTTTCCCCCCAGAGATTCTGCTCATATTAAGGTGGAGCATGCAGTGGTTCGGCATCATAACCTCCTCTGCAAGTTTTCATGTTATTCTCAGGGGTTAGTGATCCATTCATTTACCTTAAAAACATGTAAGTGATGGCTCTGGTGCGTTCATATGGCTGTAGGGTCTAATGCTTTTACAGCTGCCAGGTGTCATGAAATTTAACATAAAAATAGTACTAATAATAGAAAATTATTGCTTTCTGTAACCCTCAGCCTAAGCAGGTCTTTGTGTTAGATTAAACCCCATCTCTCCTCTATATACCTGTTTCTTACATGTTTGCTCCCGGTGTGCTGCTCTCCTGATGATCAGTTCTGTGTTGCAACTATCTATCATCTCCCACACTTGTTCTAAGGCAACATTTTGCTTCATTTATTTGGGATTTTATTGTTCAGCATGGAAGGATGTGATTAGACAATGGAAACATGAAGTTCTTATTGTAGTCCTGTACCAGCAGCATATTTTGCCTTGACACCAAGGTTCAAGTTGGACATACAACTGCAAGTCAGAGGTAGCAAGACACAGGTCTGAGTGTTCACTCAGCACAGCACAGGGGCCACTGGAGTATTTCTCCAGAGAAGGCAATGTGCTGCCCAGGAGCTGTGTCCAACTGGAGAGGCAGCTGGAGTGGACCATCAATTAGCAGTGCCAGCAGTGGTGTGCAACTGGGTGTGTAGAAGAAACCCCTCTGCTGATGGTGAACCTCAGACTGGAAAACTGGACTGCAATGTGGGCTACAATTTCTTTCTCAGGATAAAGTTGGAGACCCCCTGCTGCAGGGGAGAAATTACCAAGTCACCTCAGTCATCCCTTAGGATAAGTTACACAAGCGTTGAGTCCTCAGTGGTTTTGTAGCAGACAACCCAACAAGCTCATCTTCATTTGGTGCATCCCCAGGTAGATCCCCAGTCACACAGTTGAAGAATTTGCTCTTTCTTACACAGAACAACTTGCATCTCTTAATAATGTCAAAGCAATGGTGATTTTATGCAGGATCAGCTGAATATTGTACTCTGCCTCTTCAGGAAGCAAGTTTTCACATGTGCCAGATGGGAAATAAATCCAGTGATTTTCTAGGGCTTTATAGCAGGAGTTTACCCTGTACTGAGAGAAGAGGAAGGTTGCACCAACCAGCCAGGTTGACACAGTGTTTTGGCAACATGGCAAACAAAAGCAACTCCATAGAGACATTATGCAAACTGCTTCAGGATGGATTAGAAATACGAAGCTGGAAATGATAAACCAGGGACTAATCATGTGAAAGGTGGAAAGGGAAAGACATAGTCATGAAACACCAGTGCTGACGAAGCCCTGCTGACACCGTTTAAACACAAGGTGAGGCAACTAGAGTTTAAAATTAATAATGCAAGTAATAAATGTTCTTGTAACCAAAACATGGAACTGAACCAAGAGGAAGCATGAGTGCAGTAGCCAGGCTGCTGTAACCAGAGGCTGACAGCACTGCTGCACTCTGCAGGCCCAGGGACCATCGGTTCACAGTTATCTGCTGGCTACACTGGGGTGTTTTGCCAGAACAGATGGGATTTATCCACACAAAGGCATGCACCTGCCTCTCTATGAGGTTCTATGTTCCTAATTTAAATGAAGAGAGGAAGAGATGTTTATAAAGCACTGTTCACCTGACCTATCTGAGAGTTTAACTTTGAGAAAAAAAGGTCTGCTTAGGCACCCTGTTGCACGCATGCACACACACAAACGTGGGCACGCGCACACAAGTACACTTTTCTGTCCTTTTTTGTTGCCTGAAAACCAGGTCTGGGTGATCAACTGAGATATCAACAGCTGTAGGTTAGGCACAGAGGGCTGAACAGAGGAATCTCAAATGAATACTACATTTCTTGGAGCTCTGACAGCAGGGAGGGAACATCTTTTCTCTGCCTGGCACGGCTTTGCTTGCATCCAAGCAAGCCTTCTATTTAGAGGTAGTAGGAAGGATTATTCTAGTTTCTTCTAGGTAAGAAAAAAGGGAATTCTGAGATAGGATCATCTTATTTTCTCTTACTATGTGTGTTGCACGCATCTTTTTTCTATTGCCCTGGTCCTTTGGAGCAGTATCATTGCTAATGAGCAGTGCTGGGCCCTGGGTGAGCATGTGAAGGTCAGGGCTGATGAGCCCTGGCTGGAGCTGGACATAACCTGAAAAAAAAATGGGAGCACAGAGGAGCCTTTTGGGGTGAAACCTCAGCTCAGGAGGTCATCAGGACACCAGCACTGGCAGCGTGTCTGCTACTGGCCTCTCTGTGACTCAAGTCCAGAGCTTGGCATCGATTTTTAAAGTATTTGAAAGCCCTGAAAGGTTCTCTGCACCTTGCTGCTAATGAGATTTCAATGTAAAATAAAAGGAACAGTGTCTAACCCACATTAAACTCGCTCTAGAGTTATTTTTAGCTTACCTAAACTCTTTCAACCCCTTTGGTAAAACTCATCAAAATTCATCTCCACTAAAAGGATGTAACTTCAAAGAAGTCATATGCATTAAGTGTCAACATGCTTTACACATTATAAATTACAGTATCATTAAATCTAACATGAGTTAAATGAGAAAGATTTAATTTCACTATCTTTAAAATGAAGGCTTTTTAGCAAGGGAATAAAATCTTCTTTTAAAAAAAATTTTTTTAAAGTAAAAGTTCATACGGAAGCTTTATTTTACATTTTATATATTTGTATGTAAAAATACAAGCAAAAATGTAATACTCCATTGTTCTGAGGAAGATGTGGAAATAGTAGCTTATTTCTGCTCATTTTACAACCCTCTTTTTGGATACACTTCTAATTTAAACTGTGGAAACCGAAAACGTTCCTTTAAAACTGGTTGTCATGGTTATAAAATCCCGAAAGAAATTATGTGCGTCTGCATCTGCTGAGGGAAACATTTATGGCAAGATTTAGCGGGGGGGGGGGGGGGGAAGAGGGGGGAAGCAACCACCCACCACAAGCCATTTTCAGACTTGCTTATTACATTACTTGAATTAATTTATCACCCTCCCCAAAAAACCACAGAAAGGATTCTCACACGTTTTTCGCTGCGTGCAGTTCATTAGCAAATATCATATGGCGAGGGGTTAGTTCTGTCACGTTCTAACAGGTTGAGGGGTTTTTTTGTTTGTTTGTTTTCTTCAGTTGTCTTTGTTTCAAACAAGCTTATCTAGAAATATAGAGTGTGCTAGACGACCAGCATACAGTTGCTGTCACAATTGATATCTTGGATTCCTTCCATTATTTTTTCTTTCCCTGGTAGAGTTAGAAAGTCATCTGACCAGAATAAAAAGCCATCTTGGATATGGCAGAACTGGCCAAAACAAAAGTCTGCATTTCTTGATGGAGCTTAAAAGGATAAAACAAAGGACAAGAGAAAAAAAAATATTAAATTAAAAATTTAAATTAAAAAAAATAAATAAAGGGAAAGAAAAAAGGAAATGGGAAACAACAAAGGGAAAGAAGAAAGGAAATGGGAAATGGGAAAGGGAAATAAACAGCACCCTGCTAAAGGAAAAATGAGTCTTTTGGGAAGATCTTACACCATCATGGGCTCCCAGGATGTAGTTTCCCAACCCTTTGAATCTGTGGGTTTATTAGAAACAAGGTTGTTTTGGGCCAGGCCTTCTGTCCTACAGGGATGCAAAAGTCTATACAAGTCTTAGAAATTATTGCTTGGCACACTTCATTTTTCACTAAGAAAAGCTGACTGCATAAACAATTAAAAAATTACGCTGTGAAAGGCTGATTTTTTAATCTTTAGGGTGGGTGAACCGTGGACTGGAAGAAATTTCTGCAGCTCCTGGCACCGTGGTACAAAATAAATAGCAGATAAGGATGATGAGGGCATTTTAGATAAATAATACACTTCTTGTTATCAGATTGGGAACCACAAGTGGGTTTCAAAGGGTCTCCTTATGTGCATTGATCCTGGGCTTTTCCTATGGAAAAACTCCTGCTGGAGAAGGAAGTTTGGTGTCCCAAGCTTGAAGCAAGACCCTTGTGAGAAAGTTTGGAAAATAATAACAGGCTGAGCTACTTCTGAAAGTCTGCAGCTATTTTCACACCCTTTGACTTTCTGCCACCCACGAAACCAGGAATGTCATTCTTCACTGCTCTGTTTCTGTGGAGAATTATTTCTAATTAATATTTTCTACACTCCCAATAGAATTGCATCTGAATGGAAGAATATAAGAAACTGGAGAAGAGGGGTAACACAGGGAACAGAATTATGCTTCTCCAATTCTCTTGCCTTCTTTGTTTCCATCAAAACAAACACAAAATTTTGTCAATGTTTTTGAATCCTTGTATGTGACTTCTGATTGTTCTTGTGCTGCATGACCACAGATTTTAACTTTCCCTTGTTGCCTGTTGAGTGAGAGACATGCTTTCCCATGTCTGCACTACCCAGGTGTGGTCATTCCTAATGGCTGGAATAAAAATGAGAACCATGGGCAGGCAGCAGGGCTGCATCCATCCAGCTCCCTGCAGCTATTCCCACTGGTACTTCCTGCTTCCAGGGTACTGCCAAGTTGTGGCAGAGTGGAGCTGAGGTCTTTGAATGTTACAACACACACATGTGTATGAAAAACAGCTGAATACGCCCAAATTCTCCTCACATGTTGAATAGAGGCTGCTCTGCTGTCTTAGATCTCACATAGCAATGTGCTTTTCTTTGAGTAATGTCCATATCACTGATTTATAATCCTAAAAGTAAGTGGTAAGACTGACTTATCCATCACGTTTGTCTGTCCATCTATTTCTTATCTCATTTCTTTTTTTCCTGTTCTTTATTTACTAGAAGGAAATAAATGGATTCAGTCTATCTCCTTACCCCATCTTTTCTTATTTCCCTGCTAATTACTAGCAGACAGACCTGGCATCCTGTCAGTGGATCACTGTCCCATGCTATTGGGGCAGTGGTCTCACCTGCTCTCACCTGGGATAGATCACACCACTGTTCTCTCCAGGGGCTGATGACAGTCTGCTTCACTGCAATCAGATTAATTTGGAAGTATGTTACTTTCCTGGAGAAAATATCACAGAATTACAGAGGAGAGAGATGGAAGAGGTTTATTAAATTGGCCGGTCCACCTTCCTGCCAATCAACAGCAGTTCCTGACAGGGCACACTTCGGCTCTGCTCCAGGAATGTTTTCAGAGGCCTGGTGATGTGCTGCCAGCCCCTGTCCTTGAGGGCTCTTCACAGTCGGCACCATCCCATGTCAGGAGCACTTAGCTGGCCTCATGTCCTGCACCTGTGCTCTGCCCTGTTGGCTGAGAGCTGTTCCTCTTCATTTATCCCCATTTCCTAGCAGCACAAGCATGCTCTGAAGACCTTCCTCCTGTTTGTTAAAGGAGGTGTTGAATAGCACTAATCCTGGCAGCAGCACTTGTGAAGGAATCCTCCCTGGGACAGCACACTTTGCTGTTCATTGGGAAAGACACCTCGATGCCTCAGGGACATTTCCCAGCTGATGAAGCTGTGCCCTCCTTCATGCCAATAGGACAAGATACAGACACATGCAGATTCAGACCATTTGCTACAATATTTAATTTGCCCTAGACTTTTTACCTTCTCACCCTCTCAGTGAAAGCATATTTTAAAAGAACACTTAAAAGTTGCAGTGGGCTAATGAGAAACAAACCTTTCCTATGCTTTATGTAAACTGGGAATGGCTTGCAAGCCAAACCTCTACTTCCAATCAGGATGTGTGTTTCTATCTAACCAAGGGGAGAAGAGCATCTCCAGAAAGCTGTGGCAGGGATGCTGAGCAGCTGCTGGCACTGGCAGTCAAAAATCACTGAACAGTGCTGCCACTAAAGTGTTTGCAGAGACGTGTTTGCTGCGTGTGATACCCTCTTCAAATATGGGCCCCATGCTGCCCAAATGCCTCAAACATCCCACTCTTAAGCTTGCAGGACCAGCCTGCTCATGCCTGAAGGTAATGATTTATGAACTTTCTTAGGTGCAACCAACTGAGCCAGAAACTATACTCAGACAGACCTGGCTAGATGGGAATTATTGACCAGGAGAAGGAGGTGCTGAAGGTGGCATAAAAAATGGCTGAAAACAGTGGTATATATCTCTTTATCCATTTTTGGAGTTGTGCACTACAGAAGTTCAATGCCTGGCTCAGCTGGTGCCCTAATTTGAGCAGCTGTTTTATTTCTATGCAGCCGAGTTGACCATCAGAGAATTTACAGCATTAAATAACTTGCTCACTTCATCTTCATTACTTCCCTTAATCAGATGTGTAAGATCGTCATTGTAACCTCATTCTCCACCAAATAACATAGAATCATAGAATGCTTTGGGTTGGAAAGGACCTTAAAGATCATGTAGTTCCACTCCCGTGCTGTGGGCAGGGACATCTTCCACTAGACCAGGTTGCTCCAAGCCCCATCCAGTCTAACATCACTGCGGACAATTAGAAAAAAGCTTTTGTAAGAGAGCTGGCTGTAAAGGGTGCACTAATGTGAGGAAGAACACTGAACCAAGTCTCTGTCTCTGCCCTGTGCTCCTGCCTTGCTATTGTTAATAGCTGGATCCTGAATCAGGACTAGCATCAGCCCTGGAGAATAAATCTTCAGCCCAGTGCATTCGATGATGTTCTCATAAAGGGAATGAGATGTGCATATATTAACTAGCTTCCCTGGCTTCCAGGGCTTGTTTAGGTAGAGGTAATATGCACAGGTAAAGCAATCTGCAAAGCAAAATATCTCCCTCAGGGCCTCAGCAATCTCAGGGACTGATCCTTCATCTTGCTCAGCATTCTTACCACTTGCAGGGTAAAATCCAAACCCTATGTGGAGGGGCTGGAAGGAGGTTGGGGTCTGGTGAGAACCAGTCCCGTGGACAATGACAGAAGTTGCCAGCTTGCTCAGGCACAGCTGCACTACAACAGAAACCAATACCACCAGCCAGTAACAAATTAGGTCTTGCATATAAATCCACTCCTGATTCATCCTCCATCCCAACAGTTCTCTTTCTCAGGGCTGGGAGGCACAGCCTTGACATGGTCCCAAACTGACGCTTGGAAAAAGCTGCTGTGCTGATGCTGCCAGCATCCAATCTGGCAAAGGCCAACCCCAATTACAAAAGACGAGCAGCAGGAGCAGCCTCTGCTACTGGTTTTTCAGCAATGGAAATTATGGCCTGTTCTACCAGTTCTTGCCATGAGGCTTTGGGCACTTCTCCCTCCTGTGCTGAGCCCAGGGTCTCCTCACTGCAGCCAAGGATGCTGAGAGTAGGTACTCAGCCAGTCAAAAAAATAAATGTTCAGCAATTAATGTTTTTCATCACAAATAGAAAATGTTTTCTCCACAGGAAACCTGTCCCTACAGATGGCAAGACTTATCTATGGACAACTAGATTTGGATGCTTTACCCTCAAACTGAACTAATGCCACTCTGTCTCTCATAGTTATAATTACTCTTCCTTACCTGGACACCATCCCTGGCTGGGACAAAGCCTGTAGGATTTGGTTCAAAGCCACTTAAATCACAGAATCTTGAATCATGGAATATTCTGAGTTGGAAGGGACCATTGCAACGGAATAGAAAAAATCTTCACTGATTTCCGCGTGCTTTGGTTTCTGCACTGAAGGAGCATTAAGAGCAACTCTGGTTTCAAGAACATGTCAGCAATGTTGTGTGTATTTATCCAAAAAACGTCACTTGTACCTTGGCACAGGAAATTCTTTAGGGAATGTCACTTGTGACAAAGCTAAGTAAGAAGTAAAGGGAGCACATGTCTTAGAAATTATTTAAATTATCAAGTGAAACACTTCTCCCTCTGCTCCACAGTCCCAATCCTCATTTTGCATCTGAAGTGTAATTTTTTCAAAGCAAGGTTACACATTTGCAGCAAATAAATGGAACATTTTATGAACAAAAGGTTATAAGCCAATACTTATTATCCACTTAGATAAAGTATTCCCTCGTCACCTCAATTTGCTTGGGAGAGGGAATTAGATACTACAGAATTTTTATGGATGAGATACCTGTGACCAGCTCAGCTTGATTTATTTCCTGTTGTCTTCAGGCTAGCGAGGAGGAAGGCCAAGCATTGTTCCTATTGTCCTGCAGAGAAGCACTTTTCTAACAATAGATTTATGTGTCTCCCCCATCCCCAAGCCACCTAAAAATAAGATTGTATTTTGCTCATTAATCTCAACAAATTGTGTTCTGCTTTGGCCGGGAAAACAAAAGCTATCACTTTTATGGTGCCAGAGCTCAAGAGAAGTAACAACACAAACACTCAAGGTCAATAAAATGCACTTTTTATTCTGTATCAATGAAAATATAGCCACATGTAAATAAAGACGTGTGGAACAAAAAAAATCGACATTGATCCTCCCTGAAGAAGTACAGTTCATTGTGCTAAAACCCATAATCCTTTGGGTTAGAAACAGTTGTCTGCCAATGCTTTAAAGTGACCCACATTTTTCCTTGTTGTTGAATTTCAGCAAACAGAAAAAGTGCAACAAGAAGCTTGCTACAGATAAAACCCATTTCAACCGACCACACAGGGCAATGTCCAAAAGTGACAAGAGAGTCACAATTAACAAAAGCGTTCCCACACATTCCTCCTGGGCAGTCACAAGAGTGGTCAAGGGAGCATCCCCTCTGTACAAACTGATGTGTGATTTTCAGTAGAAAGATGGTCCTTCCTTGATGTGATCAGATATGGTAGCAGAGGTGCATTCCTTCAATAGCTGTTCAGTTTCAAATGCTTTATTTTATTTTTTTTCTCTAGGTTTTTATAAGCTTCCTGCTGTCAAAATACAGTTCTCAATTGCTTTTGTAGAAATAATCCTGAAAGGCAGAGGCATTTAAAATCCCCCCAAATCCTCAGTATATTAACAAGAGCAAAAAAGATAGCTGGGCTGTTCAAAAACATTGTTAGGAACATGAATGTCATTTGCATTGGCTAGTGTACAAAGAGCAGCAAGTAGTAACAAAAGAAACATTATCTCAGCAATAACCCTTTCCCCCAATTTCTTCCTTGCAAAATAAAGAGTTTTCTCAAAATATTTTTCCTCCTCACAGTCCAGTGTCTGTGAATCACATACATTCAAAAGCTGCAGTTACTCTGTAGATCAGGTTTTCCAACGTGAGCTTTTAAAACCAGTTGTTTTGCCCAACTTCTCCATGAGGGTTGCACAAACACGATTATACCACCTGGTTCTTTTTCAGCTAGTGGGACACATTGAAATTTGAACTCAAAGGTAAGGACCTCAGGGTAAAAAAGGAGGCTTTAAAGCCCATTATGCTTTGAAAGTGCTGCTAATGTTAGTGGAAAGATTCTCACAAAGGAGGGATTAGCGTTGACAGGGTCCCTGTTAGGTGCTCAGGGGTGCAGAGACACCTCAGCACAAATGTGGGGCAGGGAGCGTTGGTCTGGAAATACAAGGAAAGGAAAAAAATGCACATTGGCCATGCAGCTGCATTTCAGCAAAGGAAAAGAAGGAGAAGGCAGGTTATGCCAAGGATGGATGCTCAGCACAGGCCTGTGGGTATCCCACAAGGGCAGGCTGGTTTTTTAGGTTCAGCATCTCCATGCAGGCTTGTGCAGCAGCTCCTGCTCAGTTTAGTTTTCAGTTGTTGTTATTTGCAGTGTGGGGGGAAGCCTAAGAAAAAAAGCTAGAAAAATAGTACCATGTTTGACTGTAACAAGGTCCTCTATGATGACAGTTCATTTAGAAAAATCTCCCCCTGCCACTAATTGTGAGAATGCTGTGAGCATTCTCTCACAAGGATACTTCAACAGACACCACTACAGAGCTGAGGGTGCACAGACACAGGCAAGATCATGCCCACCCCTCATCACTCTTTCCTCCCAGTATATATTCTCATATATTTTTCTTCATTTAGGAGCTTAGGGTGACTAGTTGCTTAAACAGAAGTGGGAACTCATAAGCATATCAAAGAGATGGGGGAGGCAGAGGAGGAATCCTAAAACCCATGCCAAAACTGGCCCTCCTAGAGCCAGGACTTCACTCTTCGAAGCTTGGTCTGGGGTGGGGGCTACACTTCATGAAGCCCTGCACAAGCTGCCCCTTCCCTGTGTGATGCTCTGCTCTGCTCCAGGTGTGAACAGAGACAAGGAAACACAAACAGGACTCAGAAACCTGAGCACATCTGCCCACACCTGAATCAGCAATGCTCAGATGGAGGGCTGTACTGCAGGATTCAGTCTCACAGTACCTGGTGCTCAACCCCCTGTCTTTGTCATCGTCTCTCTCTGTGGTAGCAATAATAATTTTATTTTTAACTGTGCTTCTCCCCAGAGAGAGTTTGCACAGCTTATGTACATATCTGACTTGTGCAAGGATATTCTAGACAGTCATGAATTTTGAGCAGTTACTTTGGATGGAAATTACTGACAGTTCAGACACCAAGAATGTGTCTTTCGGATTCAAACACGTGTTAATTAAAAAGTGCCTTTCCCCGATGGGTTCAGCTGATTTTTATGGCAATTCACCTTGCTGTCCCCATCTTCAAACACATCCTCTACACTTCTGCCTGCAATCAGCATGCAGCATTTAGTAGGGCATGAAATCTTGGACCCATTTGCATTAGACAAGGGCCTGAAATTAAAATTCTAGTACCAGCAGTTCTCAGTTTTACGAAAGCTCAGCCCACGCCGGAACTCACTGTCCTGGTCCCTCTGCGAGAACTGGGTTAGAGTTAGAGAAAATAATGGAAACATTTCCAGTGACCTTAATAAGAATATTTACACAAGATGCTCAAAGACTGAAAATATTTACCTCTGAAGTAGAGAACACAATTTAGAAGATCTGCTGAGACCACTTTACTGAACCACTCAGTCACTGGCTGGTATTTAAGCAGGACATTAAAAAATCAGCTCTAACTACAGTTCTTATTAGCATATTATTTCTTCTGAACACAAATAGCAAAACAGATCATTATCTCATTGAATCTGCTGATACAACATCACTTAATCAATCATTTCTACCGGTTGCTAGCCCAGTGATTTAGGCAAGTAAACAAGACGTCAAGAAAAGAAGGAAGGAAGGAAAAAGAGAAAGGAGATAAACAAACAAACAAAGGAAGGGAAACGCTGCCTTTCATTGTGGAAAATATTCTGCTTCATATTACAAAGCTTTCAAAACACATAGAAATTAACCCAAGATATGCAGCTACACCTGCACATAAAAGCCCAACCAAGTGCACCATGCATAACAACAGTCAATAGGTGTGTAAGGTTTATGAAGCATATCATGTCCTAATTCATGTGAGAATGGTTTGCAGTACTAATGGGATTTTGTTACATAAACTATGCTGATAAGGCATTGGAGCTTTAAACAGTTAGCAAGAGTACTTTTACGGCTGGCATGTTTTCCAGACAAAATATGGTGAACCTTTATCTCCACTGCAGCCCCATATGCTGCAGGCTTATTGGGGTGTCCCACATCCCTTACAGGGCCACAAATCTATTTAAGGGCAAATAATCGACAATCAGTGACAAGCAAGGAAGGGAACAAACCTGTCCTAAGTGAAATACTGCAGTACCAGCTTCAGGAGCATCTCTGACTCACTGTGAAACTAGTGGCAGGGGGAGGCTGACACTGAGGTTACTTGTGAAATATGCCCATGCTAGTAAAACAGTGCTAACTATTACATTTGAGGAAACATGTTTTGTGTGCAATTTTCTGGGAAAGCTGATTAGCCAGTCCTGCACTCTATAGAAACAAGCCACAGCTCCCCTTGTCTGAGTACAGGGATTTTACCAGGACTGCTGAAAGGTACATTTACAGACCTGCTTTGCACTTTAACGCTAATGAGCTTTTCCTCTGGTATCAATAAATTCTCCTGCTCACATGTTTAGCATTCCTTTGGCATGCATTGCCAGATAAATCCTTTATTGTCTTTCTGGTAGCTTGCCCAATTCCCACCAGGCAGATTTTTAAAATCCAAATCCTGCCTTATTGCTAGCTACTGCCTCTCCCACTCAATAAATTGAATTTACCACTTTATAGAATTAGGCAGTTGGTGGCCCTCAGCCCTTCCTTTAAGTAAAAAAGAGATGTGGCTGTGAATCTACAGAGCACCAGCAGGCACTAAGAAGAGCTGGGCATTGCCACTTCATCTTTGCACCCATGACTATTTTCTAAAAGTCTCACTATGGGAGGACCTGCAGAATAAAATCCCTTCTGTGATTGATTTCAGAAGAAGGATGCTCACACTGACCTACCAATGACCCCAAAGTGATGAGCTCTGAACACTCGCCAAGTGCAATGGGGTTGTTGGTATTCAAAAGCCGAGCTTAAACTACCAGTTTAGGTGACATTTCAGCTATGTAATTTTAAAGTACAACCTGACTGAGCTTGTTTGTAATGTCAGGGATCCTAATTATACCTAAAATCATTAAAAAAAAAAAAAAAGGAAAGAAGCTGTTGCCAAACAGCATTTGATGATTTGAGTGAAGAAGGCAGTAATTAATCCTGCAGGGACAACAGAGGACTAATTAGAAGCAGAGCAGAAATTTTGTTTTCCTATAGAAAAAAAGTGCCTTTTACCATGAGAGCTCAGATAAGACACCCAATTTACAAACTGAACTGTGACCTCCCACTAATGGTCCTGGCAGCAGCCTTGGATGCAAGTGGATTCCCAAGCGATCACTCAGAAAATGATGCTTTTTCTTTTTTTTTTTTCCCTAGGAAAATGACGTGTTGACAGAGAAAAGAGGTGCAACATCTCAGGAAATTCTTCTGAAACCAAGTCCAGGGCAGGAAAGTGCCTGCATGTCCTGGCATAGCACACATGGAGATGCTGAGGAGAGCCCTAGGGTCTGCCTGAGGAAATGAAGATAACTTTTACTCTCACTACATGGCACCGGTTCAAATTGCTGCCGGTGGTGAAGTTCACCCAAGGTGAACTTTAGGAAACCGGAGGAAATGGTCACACACATGGCAGATGCTGGACTGAGTGTGAAGCTGGTGTCTCACTTGAGTTCCCTTCTCAAACTGGCTCATTAAAACCCAAAAAACACTAAAACACTCCAATCCCTGCTATCCTATGGAACACTATGCTGTTCAAGACTGTGCAGCCGGACCAGAAATAAAATAAAATAAAAATGAATGTTTGTTTAAGAAAAGAATGCCCTGAGAATGGCAGAAGGCTTGTCCTGTTATTCCTGTTTAATTTGGAGACTTCCTGCTAAGATTGTAAAGGATTTTGTGAGTAACCCTGTGAGTCATCATAGATATTGAGGGGGTTGATGAGTCTGGAAAAATAGCTTGTCAGTTAAATCTAATAGTGCCATGTGTAAACCTTCGAATGTGCCCAGAAAAGCAGGGAATAAGCCTGGGAATGGGGCTTGGGGCAGATTCTAGGGATGTGCATGGGCTCCACAGATGCGCCTGGATCCTTTGGAAAAGCCCAAGTCTTTTCAGCAATGGTGTCCACACGGACAGTGAGAGGAGCAGGCTGAATCCAGAGGGCTAAGAATCACCTCCAGATGCAGCCACTAATGAGAAACCTACTTGCCACTGCCCTTCACCCATTTCCTATAGCTTGGATGTGCACGTTTGCCAGGGCAACACTGAAAACCAGCTCAAATGCTATTGATTTTTTGATGGCATTTTCAGACACTGTAATCAGCTTTCACTGGGCTGGGGATGAGGCTGGAAGAGGGTGTGGGTGTTGTTGATGCATCCATATTAGCCCACTGCTTCCAGAAACTGCATAGTCACCGAGACATTATTCTCAGTGTTTGGCATCAAGTGTGGATTTTAGCTGATGCCCAGTGAAAGGCGTGATTTATTTATATGCCATAGTTTTAGAATATGCCACATTCCTCTGGTGTCTGCTTGATGAGTATTGGCTGTTAGAAACAGTCATTATCTTCAAAATTGGCACCACATTCCTCAGTATGGTATTTAAACTAAAAACCAGAAAATAATGGAATGTAACTAAGAGTCTTCCAATCTTACCTCCTGTTTGTGCTATTAAAATCTACAGAATCACTGAATGGTAAAACATCAGAGCTTGGAAGGGACCTTTTGGAAATCACTTGGTCTAAGTGATTATGTCTAGGTCTAAGTCTACCTGCTTATAGAAGGCTCAGATTCAAATATAGAGTCCATGCACTGATGATACACAGTTTGGATACCATATGCCCCTTTCCAATAGGTCCTTGGCAAACTGGAAAAGCTTTGGCTCTCCTGAAGCCCACATATTCCCCTAAGGATATATATTTGAGTGTCCTCTAATGTCCCTTCCCTGTCCCACAGCTGTCACCCCAGAAAGGTCTGCCAGCCTCATCCTTATACACCACCTGAAGGAAAGAGGAGTCCACCAAATTCCAAATAAATACATTTTGGAGACACAAACAGTCACTATGCAGAGACAAGTGGCCTTCAGTGGAATATTGTCATTATTTTTTGACACAGTTTTTTATATCCTTCTTCTCCCTCTCCCACTCTTCTCCCACTGCACAGCACAGAGCCAGGGCTCTGCTGTGTCCTGGGCCATCACCACTCTCTGTCTGCCTTGGAAGCTGCTCTTCTCACTACAACTCTTCCCTTCACTGGACATTTCCAAGCCTTGTCATCTTTCCGCTGCATGACACAGCTCAGCAATAAAACTCCTATCACCCTAAATACCCCAGAGCAGCCAAAGGTCCCAAACAGGTAACAGTCTTTCACTGTCCAAAAATTGACTGGTGATGCCCGTCTGTGCCTTGGTATTGCACATCGTGACAAAGAGCACCTCAGCTGCTTGATTCCTGTGACAATGAGGGTCCCTGGACTATGCTGTCATGGTCTTGGGGTAAAAGCTTAAAAATCTGATCCCTGCAAGCCAAGAATTGAGCATCCTAGTGTCTTTATGAAACTCTAATTAACAATTCAGGAGGTGAACACTTTGTCTCTGGCTGCATGCTGAGACATTTCAGTGTTCCCTCTACTATCAGTTGCATCTATGTGAAAGTGCTTCAGTGCTGGAAAGATGGTAAGCAGACTTTTTTAGAGACACCTTTTTATACAAACAAGATCAGGCTGGGAGATTGAATCATGGGTTGGATTCACTCCACTTACCCTCTAGCAGTCTACAAATCAAGTGTCTAATCTGAAGTCATTACTCTACAGTAAATGATGAGAGACTGGCACCTCCAGAGCAGGATTTATGCCACCTGTCTGAAACACCTGTCTTAAATGAACCAGATCTGATTCCCCATTCCAAATGGGCAGGTATATATCCATATGGTGTGTCTATACATCCTCTGCAGACAAGCAGAAATACACTCTTGCATTGTTCAGTCTGAACTGAATCTGCTCTGAACCAGACAAAATACACTCATGTCACTGGAGGGGGAAGGGCTGAGCCCAACCTAATACAGAATCCTTTTTATAGGGCTTTTAATTAAGGCTAATTGATGTACTCATGGCCGACAGCCAGATACAGAGTTGGTGCACACCCATAGTCTCAGACTGTGGGCCAAGCAAGCTCACATATCCAAGCAGAAAACAGTGAGGAAATGCATTTATCTGCTTTATAGAAAACAAATAAAAAGGTTCGTGAGAATATTGCCCCAGATTCCTGTTTCCACCTACCAGGTATCAGGAAGCTGATTAACATAACATAACATAACATAATAAATAAATACAATTTATTCAGCACTGCCTGGTCAAGCCCTTTTTGAATGCTTCTACCACTGGAGTATTCAAAATCAATATACGCCTTCTTGTCCCACTGTGCACTACAAGGTCAATTTTGTGTCTGACTAAATGTACCCTCAGCAAGGATGATTTTAGTTTGTTTGTCATTTGTTAGATATCACAGAGCTGATCTTTGCACAATATTCTTGTGCAGTAAGAACATTCACCGCCTTTCTGCCAGAAATAATGTGGACTTCTTGTCTATTTTAGCTCCATTCAGCACCTTGCTTTAAGAACGTATTTCATTTGGAAATGCACTATAACATATTAAACCAAATAAAACATACAGATATTGTGTTATCTATTTGTACAAAAAAAAAAAAAAAAGGGAAAGTTATAAAAAGCATTCCCAGATGTGGAAATCTAGATGGATCAAACTTCTCCTCCCTGTGGGCTCAATGGGAAAGCACCACACAGACATATGTGAAGGGCTGGGGCCATCCAGGAAAAATGGCCACATCAACTTTTCTATTTCCTTCCTTCAATTCCTTGAAGGGTGTCAGGGCAGATGACAAGTGACAAGAGAAATGCAAACTACTGCTGTTCAGTGCTCACAACTCTCACTGCAGCTCAGGACAGGAGAGCCTCACTGCCTGGGCTGCCATGGACAGATGGATTTCTCCAAAGGAATCCCACTTCTCAAATCCTCTCTAACAAGTTTGTTAGAGCATTATAGATCCTACAGACCTGAAGATATGTGTTAACACAGGAGTTTCTGGTCCAAAAGAAAAAAGAAAAAAGGAACTAAAAAGAACTTTTAGATGCAGCCTATTAAAAGCAACATTAATAAAACCCATTCAAAGCCTCTTCTGTAGGAAAATTGTATTTGAACACTTATTTTAACAAACAGGTATCACTTTGACGCCACCTCACTTTGGAAAAAAAATATTTATTTTAAGAAACAATCTGGGTTTTCTAAATGCTCAAAATCCAAGTAAAAAAATGTCAATTCCTTATAATGTATCCATCTCTGTCCTCACTCACAAATTTCATATTAAACATTTGGCTTTTTTGTTTTCCCATCCAGTTAAGGACATCTTTTCCCCCAGAAGGCCTCCAAGCTATTTCATGAGCACAACATCTGTCTTCTGACCCATGCAAACGATGACGTCTATAGAACTGTCTCAGTTACTTCCAGAGCAACTGCTCTCAGCTTGCAAATAGGACAATGTTATTTCTGCAGCTTCCAGTTCTCTAAAATTGTCCTGGGATCCAAAATACATATTAAGGTCCAATATGATTATCAGATTCAACCTTCAGTTCACACCTGTGCAATGGAGTTACTTTCCATGTGGTGGTAAATGAAGACTGAACTTGAATCTAGCAATAAACCCAAACTTTGGTGCTGGTAGCATCGAGTCCCTACAGTTGTTCTACTTCTGCAGAACAGGGAAAAGAAAAATGGGCAAAGCTTAAGTCTGTCACTTCCAGAGTCAGCTCTGCTCTAACCCCTGTCCCCTGACAAAGACAGAAAAATGGGGAAAAAAAAGGATTTACAAATACAGATTCAGAAGAACTGAACCTTCACTACAATAGTATTTTTTTTTCAGTTATTATCCTGAAGTGCTGTTCTATCTTGTATATGCAACATTACACACAACAAAAAAATGCTACTAAAAGCACTCTAACTCATTTGCTTTGGAAAGTGTTTACTTTTCTGTACACATCTTATTTCTATTCCAAAGTCCAAAAGGTAAAATCCACTCGTGTGCAGGTAAAATGCTTTGAACACACAAAGCACAAGGTAAGTGCTAAGGATGCTGTTACCAGCATGTGGCAGGAACATCTGTACAGGAATACAGCTCCTAAAGGAAAGGAGAGCATGCAGCCGAGAGCTCCCTCCACGCGGCGTGTAGCTGCTTGAGCACTGGCTTGGGTGGAAGTGACACATCTGTGTCCTTATTGCACTTAATGACTACAGGTGGTTGCTTTCAGTCAAGCCTGAACTACAAGAGTATGACTCATGCTTCTCTAAGAGAAAAGGAATGCCCCAGTAGGCAGCACACTCATTGCATCATGCACAACCGCGAGGGGACGGGAAAGGCGAACCGGGAACGACTCCATGAAACAACACGTAATGCTCCCGTCATGAATTCAGGAGGCAAAGTCCTTCAGAATTGTACAAGCCAAATTTTCAGAGAAAACCCACAAACTGGGCCCCTGGCTGCCCCCCGCCACCTCCCCTCAGCACACAGAGCATGGGACAGCCCACCCACAGGCTGCACTGATTGTGTCTGCAGGACACCCATCGTGCTACAAAGTACAAGCTGGTTCCACTGAACTTGCCATAGATAATATTGGAATATGAGTGTCAAAGCAGCATTAGGAATAAACCTGGAAACACCAGATTTGTTTCATGAACTTGGTATTTTACACTATTTAGCCACTACGCATTTTAACCACTCAAGTTGCACTTGAACTGTAATAGACATTCTGGGCCCGCCCAAATAATTTTCAAGGTCAGATGAATCCTGTTAACACATTCTCTCATTGTAAAGTGGCACAAAGTTACACCTGACTTGCAAGATAATCCTAAACAGAGATCCCTGTGCATGCCATGCAGTTCTACCTAGAATTAATGTCAGCTACAGAGAAAGAAAAGAAGTCTGTCACAAAGGCAGAGGAATGCCATTAAGGCTAAAGCTTTCTTAAAAAGTCACCCCCCATTATCCTGCTGGCTCTTTTGCAGCATCGTTTCATGGCGGATTCATGCATTCAAGGAACTTTACTAAAACCTGGCCCCAGACAACCTGTGTGCCTCAGCTATCCAGTAGGCAGTCACCCTGTGTCTGTCCTAACCAGCAAACCAAGTCAGGCAAGAACATTCAACACTTCAAAACTTGGCACTTAAACTGTACCCACAAGGTCTGTGCAGACTCCAGCAGCCTGCAGCAACTATGTAAGTCCCTAAGCCTATAACCCCCCCAATCTTTCAGAGTCCCAGGGTGGGATTTATAGTAGGACATGGAAGGTCCTGCTGTTCTGCAGGTGCAGATTGTTCTTGCAGTCCAAAGCACGGCTGCAGAGTTACAGAATTGCACTTGTGTCAGAACAGCAGCTGCAAAATACCGCTGAAAATTTTGACAGCAGTCACCACAGCTGTGGAGAACTATAATAAGCAGGTGGTCTGACCACCGAGCTTTGGGAAGAGCTGTCCCTTTCCGAGGCTTTTTATACTTCCCTCTTGTTTTCTTTCTTTTTATTTGTAGAGTTTTTTGTTTGGTTTTTGTGGTGTTTATAATTTCCTAAAGAAAGGGACAGAAACAGGAAAGAAAAGAACAGCAAATAAGAAAGACTATCATCACCCAAAGAGCTTCCATAAGTTGACACAATAGAAGCAATTACTTCTTTGGCTTTCTTATGAGCTTTTTGAGGTTTAGGGGTTTCGGTCTCATAGCTGAAGATACGTTCACATTAAGATGCAGGTTCCTAATTGCCACTATTGCAAATGATGGTTTGTTTGGGTTTTGGGGTTTTTGTTAGTTTCAGGAAGAGATTTAGTTCAGTTTAGTTTAGCTTTCTAATCTTAAGTAATGGATCTAATATTCGTTTGTGGTAAGGATGCCCACTAATTACCTGATATACCTGATTCATAGTGATGCCTTGTGGTACACATATGTTTTACTCAAGGCACTTTTGAAAACACAGGATCTTGATGCAAGAGGCCATTTAAATTGGAGGCAGGGGGAATCCTTCTCTGAAGGAGCCATTGTGCTCTGCTGGGCTGACCTCAAGCTGTAGCAGGCAACAACTCTGAAGCTGCAATGGCAATTTCTGCCACGCATCACATATACCTGGATTCAAACCAATGCAAATGGAGAGGCAAAGGTGCAGACCCAAGCAGAGCCCAAAATCTAGCTCGAAACCGGAGATCAAACAGGATCCAGTGCGAAGCCTGCCCTGCTGCAGCCCTGCTCAGCCAGCAACCCTGCATGAAGAGTAATGCTCCAGCCTCGGAGGTGGAAACGGGATCCAAGACTGGAAGATGGGAGTCAGCTCAGAGGTGGGTCAGAGCCTCTGACACAGACCTAAGGGATTCAGCAAGTGTGGTGACTGGCTGGGCGGGCACTGCAAGCCTGCTCTTGAAGTGTCCCCCCCTCCTGCACTGAAACCTTCCATGAGTCCAAGGTAAGAGCAGCAGGCAGCACCCTTGGGAGGACTCCATCTCCCCCACACACCCACCACTCTCCCACCCACACATCATCCAGATGCCTTAGACTAAAGGTAATTTCACCCTAACTGGTTATTTTCTCTCTTTCTAAATGGAGTTGCAGACTGATAAATGACCTCAGAAAAGAGAGTGGAAGGGGATTATGGTCAGCCTTTTAACTTCAGGCTTTCAAACCTGCTCACAAGAAGCTGAACCACGATTATTCTCTCCCTTGCTCAGACATCATCCAAAGTCTTTCTGCCAAGGGCAATGGGGGGGACAGTGGGAGAGCAACCTCAACCCTACAAAAATGGGACATGCTAATGAAGATACTGACAGAACCGGACACCATCACTGAGTGCTGCAAAGAGAATTTACATTATGTTACTCTAACAGTTCAGTAAAAATGGCATCAGTAAAAGGAGGCTTTCATGAAAGAAGTTACCCCCAAACACCCAGGGAGTGCAACTGAGTTTCTGTTAGTTTCATTTTGTTACATAAATCACTATTATTATTATTATTATTTCTTACTTACGATGTTAAAAGAGCAGGAGGATACTTGAAATAAAAGGCTGTGCATGCACAACACCCACACAAATAAATTCCAGTGATCCACCCTAGCACCAAGCATGGTGCCCTTCCCTGCCCACTGAGCTGAGCCCTCCCTGTAGAAGGAGTAGGGGAATTCATCACCAAATATACAGTATATTGTCATGGAATGATACCAGGAAACAATACTAACAGGAGTCTGAACGTGTCCTTCACGTCATATTAATCTACTGTTTAACTCGGCAGAAAAGACAGTGAGGAAATAAAAGCTCAATTCACCCAGCCTGAGATCAAAACTGTCATGGCAATATTGGCAGGTTAGACCCTGATTCTTTAAATAGTACATTGCCTTTGTTAAACAAAAGTCATTCTTTTATTACATAATAGAGATTATAAATAAATGTAAAGTGTGCATGCAGTCAACTGCATATTATACAAGCAATATCTATGTTAATAATTGCTTTCTTTGGCAGGCCAGAATCCAGCTGGACATGCAATATTTACATATCAAAATCCTTGGTGTGTTCAAGTCATATTGGATGCAAGTGAAAATATATATGTATATATATTTACCGTATACACACACACATATATATATATGTATAAAGGTATATATACACCTCTGCATATATACTGTATACATATATACACATAGGTATATGCTAAAAGTGGATTTCATCTTTTTCTGATTCAGGTGATGCAGGCCTTGAAACACTAAAAATATCCTGACAGGATATCTGGGGGGGTAGTTGGGGTGATAAATGAGACTTGGGGGAAGAGATTTGGGATACGTTCTTTTCAGACAATAATTTTAAAATTTCTGCCACCTGCTTCTCAAGGGCAGCCATCCTACTGCTTAGCAGCTGGATATCTTCTTTGAGTTCATGCTTGACTTCCTGCAGTGTGGTTTGTAAGGCCTGCTCAGGAATGGGGTAGAAAGGACACCTGGCATCCGCCTGAATGGGGCTGTGCTCCAGGGGGCTGCGAGTCTCACCAGCTTTATCCAAGCGAAGGTCACTTTTTGTTATTCCACTGTCACAAGAGTCTGTTTTCCTAAGTGGGTTTTTAGTTACACCATTCTCCGAGTCATTGGACTTGGGGTCGTCGGACAGCAACCCCATGGACTCGGCCTTTGTGACGTTGTTCCAGTCCTCCTTCTTCTCCTCATGGGCCCCCATCGTGTTCTTCAGTCGGAGCCACCCTTTCCCGTTCCCGTTTTTCATCCGCATGGGACTGTTCACTTTGAGACATTTTTGGTCCCCATTTCCATTTGGCTTGAGCTCCATCGCATCCCGGTTGTTCTGCTTCGAGGCCTCACTGGTTTTCATGTAGGCCAGGGTGGTCTGGATGGGGGTGATCTGAGACACAGTGACCACGCTGGTGCCTGTGATGGAGGCCCCGTTCTGCACACTCCGGCTTTCCACCTGAAGCTGGTTCCTTTCCGGGTCGATGTGGGTTGAGCCTTGATTGCGCATCTCCTTTTGCTGTTTGAATTTCTGGAAGAGTTTCCGCACTGGGTGGTCCACGGGGATGCTCAGTGTCACCTCGTTCTTCTGGCGCAGGCGCTCCTCTTCTTCCTTCTTGACATCGCTGATCTTCCGGAAGATGATCTGTGGGGGATAAATCCACAACAGAGTCAGCATCCAAAGGATATCACACATAGCAAATATTAATGTGAGATGGGGAAACAGTATTGAGAACAGCCATTTCTATATTAATTCTTAATTTTGATCTTCTTTTCTATCTTAATTTTCTGTAGTGAATTCAAATGGAGCTGATCTAGACATAGTAACCTCAGATACATGCCACAGCACATACAGGTACAGATATACACACATAATTTCTTAAAAGTATAGACTAAAAGTGGATTTAATCTTTTTTTCTTGATGTAGAAGACAGAGCCTTGAAGAACTAAAAATATCCTGACACCAACAGAAGGAAAGAAACCGAATAAAGAAAAGAAAGCAAGGAAGCAAGAACCCAAATACTGTGATCCCTACCTACCCATTACTCACACTCACACATGCTCTGTCACTATCTTTAGTACAATCAAAAGGAAACAGTAATTCAGTGGAGACTACACAGCTGTAAGATTAATTCAATGTACATACCCTTCCAGAGACTGGAAAATCCAAATGTGCTCAGTACAGTTTAGCTTTGCTTATTGTTAGCTTTGTAGGAGTGGCTGGAGGGTATAATTAGGTTCCCCATGGCCTATGTGTGTGGCTTCACACACTACACCAGCGTTTCCTAGAGAGTTTGGATGTCTAGTATGTGTAGGTGTACTGGGAGCACCATGGAGAAGCAGCATAAAACCCAGCAATATCCAGCATTTCATAATGTCATGCCATCTAATGCTGCAGCTATTTCAGCCTGCAGCACGTCTCAGCTTCTACAGAAAAAGGAATTTGAGCCTCAGGCGGGGGAAGGATCCACAGAGTAAAAACCTTTCCATTAATTTGTCTGTATGTTACTCATATGATTTTTTATTTAGGTTCATCCAGTTTTCTTGAATGTGGGACTGAGGCAGGACAGGGAAAATCTGGTTCTCTGGTTGACAATTCTGAAGGGAAAAGTATCACATGATTAGATGTAAATATGGACTGTGTTCTTACTTCCATGGTAAGAAAAGGAAAAGAAAGCCCCTGTAATACACAAACAAAACCTCGTGACAGTCAGCTGTAGGTTTTGAAATATCCATTTGAGTATCCATATTTCAGTAACTATTTACTTTCAAGTCTCTCATCTTCAGAAGTCACGATGGCTACAGATCCTTCCCTGCATGAATCTGGGATGAGCTGGACTTCAAAGCTTCGTTAGAGAGCTTTCAAATGCAGTAAATATATCCTTGCATGCTGCTGAGAGATGCAGCTGCTTATAATAATTTGGTTAACATGTTTATTAGAAGGCTAGTTAAAAAAAATGCAAACAAAACCAAGGGAGAAACATAGAAGCTACTTTCATCTGACTCCTCTGACCTAGATGCATGGACACCTAACCTCTTCTGGAGGCTCCCCTTCATTAGTGGCTGCCCTCACGGAGCTTCTCTCTCTTTCTCTAAGATAAGTCACTGGGGACAGCAAATAAATGCAAGTGAAGTTGCCCTTGATTCAAAATTAAGTAATTATATTTAATTGAAGCCACGCTCTCTAAATGCAGATTTGGAAGGTGGGTTGTGTGTGATGTTCATGCTTCTCTTTCCCTGAAGGGCAGCGCAGCACCTCTGGCAGAAGATGAAATAGTGAAAGCAGCCAGCTGCAAGGATGTGTCCCCAAGTTGTGTCTCAGGGGAGAAGGCTGGTTCCTCCACTGGTGTCCCTCTTTTGCTGTGCTGCTCTGCCTTGTGCTGTGTCAGGTCAAAGGGGCTGGGTCCCTGAAAAAAACCTGGGATGGGGAGAACATCCTGTACCCAATGTTTTACAAGGGCATGTAGTGACAGGACAAGGGGGAATGGCTTTAAAATGAAAGAGAGTAGGTTTAGTTTGGATGTTAGGAAGAAATTATTTACTGTGAGGGCAGTGAGGCCCTGGAACAGGTTGCCCAATGGGCAGTTGGATGCCCCATCCCTGAGAGTGTTCGAGGCCAGGCTGGATGGAGCTCTGAGCAACCTGTTCTAGCGGAAGATGTCCCTGCCCGTGTTGGGACGTTGGAACCAAGTGGTCTTTAAGGTCCCTTCCAACCCTAACCATTCTACGTTTCTATGGTTCCCCTGTGTTCTGGCCACGGGTCTATTCCACAGCTTGAGCACCCCCCTCTCCTGCAGCCAGTCTGTGCCTGGTAGTTGGTGGCTGGAGGCAGCCGGGGATGCTGGAAGGCAGGCAGGGGCTGGCAGCACTCCCCTGTCTAGTGCAGCACTGGATGCGCCACCAGGAAAGGCACAAGGTAACTTTGACAACTTCTGTCCTGCTGAATGTTTATGAAGACCAGAACGACAACAACAAAGACCACAGCAACAGTTTTTGATTCCTCTCCAAAAGCTTGCACTTCACTGTAAACTACCCTCACCTCCCTTTTTTCCCCAGACCAATCTTTCTTTTCTCCCTTTTCTAGTCTCAGTTCAAAACTTCCCCAGCCAGGGGTTATCTCCCTGCACAGAATATAATTACCCGTGACTGCTGCTGTGCCTTCTGCAGAAGAAAAACCAAGACTGTACTAATTTCACACCACCTGTACCTCATGCTCCTGAAGTGGGTCCTTATAAAAGCCAGAAAATGCCTCCAGGGTTTTTCTTTGCCCCAGAACCACCTGGCCACAGGGGGCTGAGCCTGAGTGCTGCCATGACTCAGCACAGAGCTAATGCTTTGGAGAAAGCCAAATGTGTTGCTGCTGCAGGGATGGGCAGCCAAGGTGACGAACGCCATCACTGCAAACCGAGCGAGACCAAGGGCCCACTAAACACTCACAGCTGTGGGCTTTACCCCCACTTTGTGCCCATGCAGTGGAGTAGACACACACCCAAAATCCTGCTGTCACCTCCCAAGGGGATGATCCTTCATCTTCTTGCAGGACACAGGCTGGAGCCTGGCAGAGCTCTTCAATAAGTTATTTCCTCTTTCTTCTCTTCGGGCAGCAAGTGCTACACCTTGGAATGACTATGGGCAGCTCCTTTGAAGGAGCAAGCCTGTTGCGCTCTGAATTACCTCAGAAAATACCCAGGGACTCAGAAATTCAGGACTGATGTACCTTGGTGGAGCCCTATTTCCAG
Organism: Pachyramphus minor; assembly: GCA_013397135.1. NCBI lineage: Eukaryota > Metazoa > Chordata > Aves > Passeriformes > Tyrannidae > Pachyramphus > Pachyramphus minor. The sequence goes on along the minus strand of VYXB01010746.1, from coordinate 39,446 downwards.
TGGAGCAAATACTTATGCACAGCCCTGGGCCTACTGTCCCCTTGGCCTTCATGTGGGCTGTATGTATTTACAACTGTTTGCTGTTTTCTTTTTCTAACCAGGTAGGCCCTCATATCCCAGCTGACACTGTGAGATGATGGGCCTTTGGATGGAGACTGGGGTCTAGGTCCTTATTCACTCCCTGAACTATTCTACAATCATGAGAAAATCATTTCACCCCATGGAGACTTTCCCCTCTTCAGGACATCCATCCACAACCAAGGAAGCTGTACCCCTAGCACAGCAAGGATCTAGTTTTTGTCAGAAGTACCTGATATCAGTATAAAAAATAAAATAAAAGATTTTCTTATACAGACAAAAACTGAGGAAAGAAAAAAAAAAAAGATGTGAATTCTAGCACTAAAAGAGCAATAGCTATTTTTCATTACCGTTTTTTTCCATATTAGGAGTTTTTTCATGTTGTTGGATTTAATCACTTCTACAGATGTTTAAACTAAGCCAGAATAGTTAAAATGTGTTTACATTTACAAATGTTTACATGGAGACAATTCTATTAATGTCCAATAACTATTACCAGATATTTTTCTTCATAAATTAGAACAGAAAAACACTTCATGCAATCTGACATTCCTCTGCAAATTGGGAGAGGCTTATTTTGAAACCTTAAATTTGTCCCTGACCCTTTTCAGAGAGGTTATACATAGGCCTGTCCAAATGTATGTCCCAGGAACAGACACAAACCTCAAATGAGTTAATCAGAAGAAACTGAATTAACTATGTGTACAACACACCACAGGGAGTAAAGAGCCATACTCCGGTCTCACACCAAGTTCTAAATCCATTAATGTGACAGAGATTAAGTGTAGGACTTCATTCTTTATGGATGGGATGTTGAAAGGCTGTTCTGTGTAACACAAATCCTGTCCCATGGGATGTTTTTCCTGCCTTTAATGTGTTTATTTTGGGAAGGAGGGGCAACAGAGGTGACGTTAATTATTGACCTGGCAAAGATGAAGCAGCAGTTAACTGATAGCCAGCCATGGGGACTGAAATATTTGGGTTATCTACAAGGCAGGCACAGAGTAGACAACAATTTGAGATTCTCCATTTGATCTGAACCCCAACCTTCTTTCCCTCCCCTCCATACCAAGAGGTAACTTGTCAAGACTGTGAACTCAGTCCTTTCCAACGTCAGACCTTACCACAGGTACTGGCAATGGATATGTTACTGCTGGAGCAGCTCCTGTCAGGTGCCAGCTTGTATAACTTGACCCAAACCGAAGTGCAGATGAGGACAGCAGCAAAGAGAAGTCAGAGAGTCAGCTCAAGGCTGAGACACCCACAGGTTCTCCCATCTACCACTGAATTAATCAGTAAAGCTGCGGCCTTTCCAGATACTTTGAAATTCATCCCTTGTCTGCTGTCTTTTTTTATACCAGCACGGCTAAGATCATTCCTCCTTGACCTTGCTCCATACACAAAGATCCCTTAATAAGTGACTCCAGTGAAGGTACGTGAATGGATTAAAGAACTGGTAGAAGTCGTGAAGAATTACAGTAAGCTCCTAAAAAGTAGGAAGTATTTGACCAGAGATCATCCTGTCCTGTCTCTGAACATCCCATGCTGTTGTTAGTGGCGTTCAATATGTGCCTGCTCCTCACCACAGAAATCCAAAGAGAGGGAGAGCGATGTAGCAAAAGGGCACACAGTTGTCATGGTGATGGACGCAGCGGGTGTGCACAAACTGAGATAGAGGGAAAGCCATACAAACCCATCAATGCAAAGATTTACACAGTGACTAATGTACTCTGATTGCCTAAGCTGTGGCATCCTACAAATCTGGCTGATGGGCAAGGGATGCTGGAGTCCCGCAGCAAGGAGAGATCCTGTCCTGGGAGAATGGGTTTGACTCAGCTCATTTCTGCAGTGTTGGAACAGAAGGCAAACACAGCACTTCAGGTCTAACAGCTACATCCATTCAGTGACCCACAGGTCACATTCATTAAAGCACAGGCCAGACTGATGTTGATGCTGGTCACCTCTCAAAAGTTTGTTCCAGAGATAACCATCTTGTCTGTGTTAATGTCTTATAGAAGCCCCATCTCCCTGGCATCTGGTTACCCACAACCCAATGTGTTTGTCCAGATCCCTGTATTTTTGTTCCTATTTAATACGGAAACATCTGAGAAGGCACCTGAGATCAGTGAAATAGGACCACAGAATCACAGAATCATTAAGGTTGGAACCAAGATCTAGTCTGAACCAGGTTAACAAATTTGAAGAGATACAGCGCTCTTTTTAACCTGCACAATGCCAGTGACCCATCTGACAGCACAGATCCACAGCTGTACTGGAAAACACTGCAGATGGAGCAAGTGGGATGAGCAGACAAAGTGAGGTGGAACTTTCCAAGCCAGCTCCAGTGATGGAGGCAGCATCTCAGGGAAATGCACCCTTCTTTGGACCACACTGCAGAGCTGGCAGTTCCTGGTTTGTTTGCAGTTGGCCGAGACCCACCAAGCAGCTGCTTCATCAGCTTTCAGATCCCACCAGAAGGATTTGGACTGGTTCAACTCCTCCAGGAATGTCTAATTCCCATAAAAAAAGGTCAGCGTCCTCACAAGATGTGTTGCTCTGGGCACCCTTTTATATAGGCCTTTTTTTTTTTTGGAAATAGGACAGCTGCCTTCCATTGCCTCCTTGGCCTGAAATGATTCAAGGCGAGTGCTTCACACACAGCTGACGCTGGCAGATGGATTTTAAGGTTTTGAATGGTATAACCAATATCCAGTACTGCAATCACATATATCTCATTTTCTTCAGAAATAATGCTACGAGGCTGTACAACATAAATTTTTGTAAAGACGTTTGCAAAAAATACTATTAATTTTCACATCTTGGGAGTGCATTGTAGAAAAGTAATTTACATTTTTGTCATGCTAATGTGGGAGGTGGATTTGTGTCAGACTCGGGATTTAGACACACAATATCCCAACACATGTGGTGCTCAGACGAGTGTGCTGTTTTCCTGCTCTTGAGAACAAACCACAAAATACACCCCATTTCCAGAGCACAGACACTCAGAACAGGGCTCACCTACAAAGCCTGTGTCTGCATCTGAACTCGCCCTCCAGGAGCCCTGCACAGTGGAGGGAAAATAAAAAAGCACTTGGAAGTTGTGAGTCATTTCACCTGCAGCTAGATGTTAAAACAGGTCAGACAAGCTGTACCCTGAGATGCCTGTTTGTCTCCTGTGTCTACACCAGGAGCTTTGTGCCCGTTGCCTGTATGCAGACATCCTCCACGGATAGTAGGTGTGAAGGATTCAAATCCCTACCTCTGGCAGTGCAAATGTCAGGGTTTGGTGCAGATCATGTAAAAAGCCTCTGCAAAGTTTTTCTCTGTATATGTGTGTGTGTGATATACCCTTCATCTGATGCTATTTTTATCCCCCCCTGAGCATGCTGGGCTATTGCCAATTCCCAGCTGGGATGCCTTCCCCACAGCCTCAGAGACCAGCCAGTCCTTCCAGACAAACATTATTATTTTAAAAGCTGCAGAGGGAGGACAAGCCACGACTGCCCAGGAGACCATGCCAGACTGGTGGCTCCTAGTGGGAAAAAAACAGACATTTTGCCTGCATGAAATGAACCACCAGCAGAGAAGGGAAAGCCACTCCCTCCCCCTTGTTCTCACCACACTTCCTAGGAAAACCTTCCAGCAGGGAAACAGAGCTGGTCCCCCTGTAGCTCCTGGGAAATTGGAGACCATCTGAGATGCCTGTGTCTGTTCCTGTACAACCACTCTTCTGCATTGCAAGCCTCATCCAGGACAGATGCTGCTCAGATCACTCCCAGCACTAGGTGAATCTCGGATGCTTCAGTCCTTGAGGACTAGTCCCCTCTAGGAGCCTTCAGTTGTCAAAACAGGCCATATCTGAGACCCTCTTTTTTGATATTCTGAAAACTAGGCCAGTCAAACCCAATTTCTCATGAGTAACCCTTGGTAAACAGGCTTTCTGTAAACCCAGAGTCTTTTTAAAATCTAGGCAGGTCCCAGAGAACATGATTTACTATTAATACTTGATGTAAAAATGTTTTTAAATCTTATTTCTCAGATTTTTATTTTTTTTTTGCTAAAACTTCCACGATGTTAACAAATCTTCCTTTTTATTTACATGAATTAAAATGTGATTTTAAAAAGTTAAACTATGAAAGGCTGGATAGAAATAAATGGATAGGAAATGACTCTACGCAAGCCCTTCTGTTTGTAACTAGGAAGAAATTGGAGCCCTGGGCCCTGGGGTTTGTAGTTCAGCCTGATGGAATATCTGTGGTCCATCTGTATTTGTCCTACATCTGAAAGTCCAGCCTGTGAGACTCACACACAGCCAGAGACACCTGAACAACCACTGTAAATGCAAACCTTCCTTTAGCATGGATGGAAGAAGATGCTGCCATGTATTGTGGATGAACTCCTCGTGTCTGGATTGGTTCCCTGCCTTGGAAACCCATTTTGCAGGTTTACTGCCCTTCCAAAACAGAGAGGGCAATGGCAGCATTGCACACAAGATGCAATTCCAGCTCTTAACCCCAAGGGAGAGTTTGGAGCAATGCCTCCTCCTAGGTCAGGGCAGGGAAAGGAGGTAGGAGCAAACAGCTAGGGTGGGAAGAACAAGCCAGGAAGACCAGAAAACACCTGCAAAGAGCCAGCAAGAAGCACTGGCTGTGACCAAACTTCTATTAACAGCTTTTCAGTATGGCTCATGCATGAGAGCAGCCTCCCACCATGGTGTCCTGCACTGGCAGGAGTCTCTGTAGCTGAGAAGCGTGGTCAGAAACCCTCTACAGAGTTTGACAGCAACAAGAAACCTGACAGAAGTGGAAGGGAGCTGGAGCCATGGGAAGTGAGAGCCAACAGAGACTGAAGCCAGGGCACCTATTTCCAAATTGAAACTGCATTTAGGCTGCTTCACCTAGTTTACTTCTGTAAATCTCCATATATGCTTAGCTCACTTTATTAATCTGCACTCCAAGGATGCAGTGTATATGGCCTCAAATGATGGCTTTATTGTTCTTCTGCTCTGTATGCTCCTCAGATAGCTGTACTTTGATGTGAAATTCAGCCTCAAAAACAAACTGCTCTAACAACTCTTTTAATTGCTCTCCAGTAAATTCTCCTTAATCCTCCTGTCCCAGGAACTGTTTTGTGCTAAAATGTTGCTCCAACTGCGTGTAAGAAAGGAATTGCTGTCCTTGGCTGTGCACTGAAAATGACTGACTGCTGAGCAATTAGTTAATCTCCAGGATAGGGATGTTTCACTAAACAGTCTTTCATGCTGGATTTTGGAGGAAAAGAAGATTTCTGTAGGTTAGTCTGCTGGCTGCTTGGAAAGAAACAGTAAATAATAGCCTTTCTGCAAATTTCCATTGATCCTGACTTCACAGACATGGTAGCATGCTAAAGCAGACACTTGGTACCAAGCACATTTTAATTTTGCTTTGGAGAAGCTGTTTTCACACAGATTCTTCCTAAGCAACTTGTAAAAGATGTGAAGATTTCCAATCCAAGTAATAAAGTCGTGTTGCTTCAAGGAAATGAGAATTATTTCCATGATGTTGAAAAAGCCCTTTTGAAGGAAATTTAATTATATTTTATGTGCAAGGAAGGAGTTAGTCCTTTCATCATTACTTCCTAAAGACCTTTGTCCCCCAGGTTGCTCATCCAAAGGAAAATCAGGACAAGTAAAGAGAGAGACACCATTCAGAAGAACCGAACAACAGCTAACAACTGACTGCCCAGAGCCCAGAAATTCCATCACCTCACTACTGCTTGCCCTGTGGTTTAGAAATTGGTTACTGTAGGACAAATTTTAATCTGGTACCATTCCATGTTTGCAATCAATTCACACAGCACCTGACTACTCTTGCAGAGAGACATCTGTGCACGCTGGCAGCCAACTAGGCCAGTCTGCACTCGAGAACAGTCATTAATATTAAGTAGAAAGCAGTTCAGAGTTTGACCCATCCACTTCATACTTGGTATGGATCTGAAATCATATACTGTTTTCATTTAATGCATGCCTAGATTAAAGAAGAAAGAGAGGAGAAGCAGGCAGAGATCCAAGTCTCATTTGTCACATCCCTGGAGCATCATGGACAAACACACAGAGCACCAGGCTGGGATTCAAGTAAATGGATTATCCTGCTGGCCTGACCTTCGGCCAAGTGGGAAGTCCTACACAAATCACCATCTCTTTGTGTTTCCATCTCTCCCAGTGTAAGAGAGGATAATAACACTGCTCTCATTTCTCCAATTAACTGGAAATCCCTGTATCATTGCCAGCTATTCACAACTGAGAGACTAGGATCCATGGCTGATAGCAGAGAGACGCCTCTGTTTTGGCCTGTTGCCAAGACTGAGATAGTTGATTATTAAAAAAATACACAAAGGTGTTCTCAAGGTTTCAACTCAAGAACAAGGGCCCAAGGCACTGTTGCCCTAAGACATTTAGTGCAGCCCACAATGGATGTACAATGCTACACGAAGTCCTGTCCTCATACCCTGAGACATCAGGTCTTGATTAAGGGTAGCACTGACACCTACTTTGCAAGGAAGCATCAGTCAGATCACTCAGTTTGAGTGACAGACATGAATTCTTCAAATGGTGTGATTACATGTTTAACAAAGTATGTGCTGAGCTAAGGAGTGAGATTTCCAAAAGAAATGCCAAAGCCTCTTCCTCTCTTTGCAAAATCATACAGATTTATACCAAGCATAAGAGAGCAGCTCAGTCTCCTGAATCACGAGCTCTGCTGTTCTTCCAGTCACTCAGACGTGAGCAACTCCTGCCCATACATTTGGTGCTGAGAGATTCCTCCTTCTCTTTGTAACCCAGGGGAAAACAACACACAGACCTTCTGTGGCCACAGCCTTAGCTGTTGTATCTGATGTCTGCTGGGCTCTCCTGTTTTTGCCTGGAAAGGGATGCTGAAGGAGGTCACTACACACCTTTGGAAGTGGGGAGCTTTGACATGGCTTTCAAATGAGACGCTGGGATTGGAACCTATCACTCCTTTCTCTTGCTATTTTCTGTTTTCTTTGCTTTAACCAAACAGCAGATGCTTTAGCATGTTTCAGGATAGCCAGATCCAGAATTATTTCTCCAATACTATCAAAGTCAGAAAAAGGCACCTTCCATATACAAAATTATTTAAATCAATAAACTATAAAGGCTACTTCATTTAGGAATGGTGGTTTTCAACCAGAGTTTGTTGCTGCTCGGCCTTGTTCAGTGTCAGTCCACTGCAGAGTGGAGTATTGATCTGTGTGGCCTCAGAAGAGAGTGAACTGTGACCATGATCCAAAGACACAGTCCTTTTTGTGGGGCTCCTGTCACAACTGGGAGCAATAAAACCCAGCTTTAGCTTCCTAATTCCTTCTCAGGACCCTAAAGCCTANAAAAAAAAAAAAAAAAAGACTAAATTGGACTGTGGAGCTGAAATAATATTTTGAATCAGACTCTAATTTGTTTTCTGTATATAACATAGAGGTGGTTAAACACAGGGAAATTGAGCAGAGAGCAACTTGGAGATAGCTGTTGCAGTATTACTGAGTAGCATCTCATGGGGACCTCTGTTCACTCTCACTGGTTACGTTTATTCACTCCAGGATTTAAACTCACATCTTCCTTCACTCCATAATAGCTCTCCCAGGTAAACAAGTCTAACCTGGGTCAGTCATTTGGTGAATGAGCAAACTACTTGTGGATGTGCTCTTGATGGAGAGTATCACATATTCATGCCTCCTTCCCCTTTCTCTTTTCCTCCTTCCAGATGCAATTATTAGAGAAAGCAAAGGGCAGGGGAGATACATCTACTTCTTTGTCCAGCACTGAGGCAGAGAGAAGACTGGATTTCTCTTGTTGGACTTTCTTTTCTTCCATCTTGCAGATGTTTCTTTTCTCTGTATAGCACAGAAATCCTGCAAGAAGGGAAGCTGAGGTACCTACAGGCACTTTCCAGACCCTGGGAAAGGGAAGCCCTGCAGAAGGCTAAAAACCCAAGCTCAACAGACACAAGATCTTTCACTGGATGTGGAGGAGAATCCCAGCAAAGACAGCCTTCACTCATCAAAACAAGACCATTCCATGGCTTTCAGACAACCACACTGGTGTAAATAGCTGGTGACATCTACCACCACATGGTGCACTAAGACCACGTTGCCACCACCAATCCTGCCAGCATATCAGGTACCCCAGGGCTCAAGAGCTGAAGGGAGCTTCCCATTGCCTCCTAGCCCAGCTGCAGGGTGCTGGGTTCACTGTGAGACAGTGCCCCTCCAACAGGACAGTTTCCAGCTAGATCAGGCAGGCTGGGTCCTTGCAAACTTGTATCAGCCACTGGATCAATATCTGCTATTGGCACTGGCCTAATGAAATGTCACTCAGCAGCGCTGTCAATTGATCCAGGCTTTGCTGAGCTGCAGATGAGTTACTGTCTCTGCATTTTACTACAGATGATTAAAAAAAAAGGAACTCCACAAAGAAAAGAGCCTTCACTTTGCCCAGGATCTCCTAAGAGGGATGTGCTTCTAAGCATGGATAGGGAAAGACAGTTCAAAGCCTCCAGGTAACAGCAGGGTGGTTTGAGCTTGGGGCAGACTGCAGAAATAGTGCTCTCTGGGATGGTGAAAAGTGCCAAAAGAGTTTACAGGCTGCTCTTCAGGCTGATTTAACTTGGAACAGAAAATCAATCATCAATAATAATATGGAGCACTGATACAACACTCTCCCTTTCCAGTATTGGAGGAAGTTGGATTTACGTAGATGCCTCTTGTGCCAGATGTCAACACCAGGGCACAGAGAGGTCATACAAAGCTTGCCCAGGGTCACTGAGCTGCTTAATGGATGAGCGAGGGGGATGGAACCAAGGTTTCCAGCCCAGAATCCCCATAGTAGGAAAATCCACACTACAAAAAGATTAAACATATAAATATATCTATTAGAAGTAAAAGGGATTTATTAATACAATAATTAACTTTCTTTTCACTACTGTCCTGTCTGGCACGTCGAGTTCTGGATTTGAAATAACTGGAAGGGCTCAATTGTAATTGCAGTTAATTGCTGAAATTAAATCCAGACCAGGACAAATTTACTGCTGTTCAGGTTTGTGTTCTAAGAGGGGTGGGAAGGGGGGGTAGCACTATTTCTGTACATCTAGTGACAATTTTTGAAAGGTCTAGCTTTTATTCCAATGAAAAATGACAAAAATCTTCAGGTTTGGCTTCCGGTCAGCCCTGCTTGTGACAGACACAGTGTTCCTGAATGTCCCCAGCACAAAGCCACACAGAACATGGACACAGAGGATTTGCAGAATTCGTATTCTGTTCTCAGTATTTTTGCCTCTTTTGGGTTTCTGCCTGAAGAATAAACCGTCTCAATAAATGTCTAAGAGAGTCTCTCCATTTACAAAGTAATACATCAGCAAAAGAATTGCAAATTGTTCCCCAAATGTACTACACTCTCCTCTCTGCTTTAAGTGGAAATTGAAATTAATTGGATCCATTATGGCTTTCTTTTTTAACTTAAATATTACTGTACCAGAATATAAAGTGCCTGAAATTTAACCTGAAGTCTTCAGACCTGAAAAAATGTTTTGCAACTGAAAGCTTGTTGATTTTTTTTCAGCTATATCCACTGGTCCAACAAAAGATAACACCTCTTGCTATCAGCCTTGCTTCTGACATTGAGAACATTCTACCTGGCTTTCAGAAAGTTCAGGTTTTTATGGAATGTGCTGCCAGCTACTCTGTTCACTTCATCACTTTCAAGGTTTTGTTAATTTATTGAAAACTTTTTATAATAGGAGCTTCAATTGAAACAATGCACTTCCATTTTCATGAGACAGAACACCACCAGTTTTGTTTAGAAGTGATGAGCTAGAAATGAAGAAATAGTCTTAAAGGTCAGAATACATGAAAAAAAGACCCAAATGAAAGGGATGAAGGGAAGCCTCTGTACCTCGAAGAGCCAAGGCATCACCTTGTTGTATCCATTTACAAAACAGAGAGGTAAAACTTGCTGCTCAGTCACTGCCAGACATTCTTCACTGGAACCAGGTTTAATAACAGAGACTAATTTAGTGGGGAGAGTCACTGACTCCAGATTCAGGCTAACTCAAAAACATGGCAGTATTCCTGAGTGGAGCAGATTTAGACTGGAGGCTGGGCAGTCATTTGCTTGTTCTCTATTTCCTTCTAGATCCTAGTCAAGGACCTGATCATTTAAATGTCCGTGGAGCAGAAAGTGAGGGCCTGCCTATGCCACACCACAGGGAAGGGCACCAGGACTCCTGTTGTAGCACAGCAGTGTCTCTCTGCACAAAGGCAGGATCCAAGAGGATGGACTAGCTTCTTCTCAGTGCTGCCAAGCAACAGGCAGAAATGATGCACAGGGACTTCCACCTGATGATGAGGAAGAACTTCTTTACTGTACAGATGACTCTGCACTGGAACAGATTGTCCGGAGAGGATGCGGAGTTTCCCTCACTGGAGATTCTAGACCACCTGGACATGATCCCAGATGCTGTTCTCTGGGATGACCCTGCTCTAGCAGGAATGTTGGATCAGATGACCCACTGTGATCCCTTCTAACCTGATCCATTCTGTGATTCTCTGATAAGGCTACATTCAGAACTGCTCTGTCTCTGCTGTTTTTAAGCCCAAAGCTCACCCTGCACCACCATTGTGTGTTCAGCCAGCCAGCCATGCCAGAATTACCTTGGAGTTATTTCTTTTCCTTCTTGACCAATAAATACAGCCTATTGCTGTATCAGAGAAGACTGAACCTGTCTGGACCAAAGCCAGGACACTGCTGCCAGTGCTCAGTCGCTGTCTACAGATCTTTTGGATGAAACCCAATCTCAAATGACCACTAAACATATCCCTGTGCCTACCTTCCTCATGGGATGCCCCACAAACAAAGCCACAGGAATGCTGCAAGGGAGAAAGAGATGGGGCAGTTCAGCAGTTCACATCTCTGCTTCTCAACTCAGAGAAACAGCACAAAATTCACTGGCAGGGTGACCTGACAATTCTTTTAATTTGAAATCAAGACTTGGAAAAAATTAACACCTCTGGAAAGACAGAGTCAGCCCACTGCGTAATAGATGTGAAATAAGTCAGTTAAACCATTGGGAAATCCAAATTTAACACGAAAAGAAGACCAAAAGGTTATTTAAACTTTTAATATCTACTCCACTTAACTACAGAAAACTCTGTGAAATAACCTTGATGAGTATCCCCAGGATTCTTCAAGTGAAACATCTCACCCAGCAAGAGCTAAGCTTTTCCCAGTTGGGAGCTCTCAGTTGGCAGTGTGTGAGTAAGGAGTGCTGGCTGTTGGAACATACTGTAATTGCCTTTAATACGGTCACAGCCAATGCTTCGGTGGGGAGGAGCCCCTTGAGGAGAAAAAAAGACCTAAGATATAAGCGTGCAAACATTGAAGAGTCAAAAAGAAATATACCATGAAGAGGATGTGCTACTTTCACCTAAAACATCTCCCTTTAGCCAAAGGGGGCTTGGTGTAGAGCTGCCACTGAGGGTGCTTTAGCTCAAGAGACTGAAGGTATCTGTAATTGTCAGCAGAGCAGGGGCCTTCTATTTACTGCATAATCAAATCAAATTAATATTTAGAGAGCAAAGACCCTATTTCAGTGATGTTGCCAATGTCTCCTCATACCTGAATCTACACCAGTGAAGATCTTTTCCCTTCCGGGGCAGAAAGTCAAGGGAAATCACCCACAGCCAGAAAAGCCTGCAGGAGAGCTATCCATCAGCTAGCGAGCTTTCTACAACAGCATGGAAATACTGCATCAGCCACGTGAAACTCCAGTGTGCTGTTCCCTGAAGGTTACTTGAGCAGAAATGAAGTTGCTAATGACAGTTGCACCAGAGGCGCCTGCGGACAGAACCGCTGGGCTGCCCACATGACAAACACCCCGGGGGGATGAAGTGCTCTCCCTCTCCCCAAAGGGACCATTGCGTGGGTTTTTTCCAGCCTCAGGAAGATGTGACTGAGGAACTCAGGAAGTGATGATTCTGCAGAGTACTGTACTTATTTCTGAGGGGTATGCACAAGAGGAAGAGACAGCACAAAAGAGTTGACTAGTGGGGTTATAGGGATGGCATAAACAGATGGTCTGGAAGAGCCATTTCCTTCCCACTTACACACTGAATGCATTAAATCAATCCCTGGGCTTTCATGGCAATATGCTGGGAAGAATTTTAACAACCTGACTATATCCTAGTTGTGGGTATCATTCCACTGGGTCTCCACATTTAATCTATTCTTGGGGAAAGTTCCTTCCATTTTTATCATGTGCTTCTTGATGATCTTCCCTATTATCTGTATCACAGCCATCACCTCTTTTCTAGATGTGGATCTCTGTAAAGCTCATCAGCACTCTTTTATGTTCCTATCCATGTATTTAGGCACTGACATGGGATGCTCCTTAGGGGCTGAGCCTGCTGTTTTTGCAGCCTTAGCTTATCTCACTGCCCCAGACACAAGCAAATTAGTTTGTAATCCCCAGTATTGTATACTCTAGCAAATCTGGCTTCAAAAGTGATCAGAAATTACCTCCTCATGTAAAACTGGAGTCCATCTATTCTTCCTGTCTCGGGCTAGTAAGAAAACCCTGTACCTGCACAAATAACAGGTCTTTGCTTATCAATAACATTGATGATTCTGTATCTCCCCATTTGTGACCACACTGCACCCTGTTTACACACTGTTTGTATGCTTTCTACCACTCCCTGTGCACACACAATTAACAAAACACCAGCTGGTACAGGATAAACACTGATGCAAGGATGCAGAAAGACACTAGACAGAAGTACAGATCTCTACCTCTGGCTCTGTTGTTTTCCATCTCTGATGTTGTGTTTGCCTCCCAGAGCTCTTTCTGACCTCAGAGACTTTGGCTAAATCATCTCTCTGTTTTTCTCTAGTTTGATTTTTTTCCCTGGTATCTGAAAAATCCAGCTAACCCTAAGCCTTCCACACAGCTCTTCAGTCCCCTTCTCCCAGGAAGGCCTTTTCCAGGTGCTCCTAGGAGGCTGACTCTTCTCAGTGGGGTTTGCCATGGAATGCCTACAGATGTGCCACTGTGTCAGATGTTGGGGTCATGAAGATACTCAGAGGGTTGGAGCACATCACCTATGAAAACAGGTGGAGAAAGTTGGGCTTGTTCAGCCTGGAGAAGAAAAGGCTCCAGGTAGACCTTAGAGCTTCTTCCAGTACAAGAGAGATGGAGAGGGACTTCTGACAAGGGCATGGGGTGACAGGACAAGGGGGAATGCCTTCAAAATGAAAGAGAGTAGCTTTAGATTAGATACAAGGAAGAAATTCTTCCCTGTGTTGGTGGTGAGGCACTGGAACAAGTTGTCTGGAGAAGCTGTGGATGGCCCATTCCTGGAAGCGTTCAAGGCCTCACTGGATGGGGCTTCGAGCAACCTGGTCTAGTTGAAGGTGTCCCTGCCCATGGCAGGAGTGTTGGCATGATCTTTAAAGTCAAACTGACCCAAACCACTTTGTAATTCTATAATTTTATGGTCCGCTCATGGGGCAGGGCTGATCCATGAAGCAAGAGCATCTGCCCCCAAGAAGGCTCGCAAGGCTAAAGAAGGCTGTTGGTGATTTTGCAAATTCAGTCTCTCTCCCAACAGATTCCTTACCTCCCCTGTTAGCAGCTATCTGACATGTTGCACTGAATCTGAGCTTGCCTGGTCCGTGAGGAAGCTCTTCCTGGGGCACCTCCCCAGTGCACCACAGGGCAAACAGTGCCTTTGTTCAAAATTTCAGAAAAATGCTTTAAGTTATGGCTGGTGGTTCATGCAGCTCAGTCAGGCATTTGTTTGATATATTAATGCATGGCTGCACTGAGCTTGTAAATGACTATTCATGTACTTTTGTAGAACATCTTGAGGTTGTTGTCTGAGTTCTTTAATAAACGGGAACAGGGACAATTAATAACACATGAAAAACATGCATGATTCAGTTCCTCCATTTACATTTCTACAGTGGCCTTCTTTGGCAGGAGGGCTAATACAGCCTGGGAGAAGGATGGTCATTCATAATTGAACTGCTCTGACCAACAAAATTGTTACATTTAGAAATGGGTTTGCCTTAGACACCCCATGGAGATGGAAATTCATTACAAAGGCGTGGAGTCAAGGAAAGCAGAAGTAGTGAAAACAGTGAGATTAGACACAGAAATTAATTGCTGAGATGCAGGGATACTCTGATAAGGTCAGGGACACAGCAAAGGAAAACTGGAAGTCTGTGCACTGAGGGGGATGTGATGGGCACGATTGGAAAAGCAAAGCTAATCACAATAAAAATGCTACGTTTCATCTGACTGGTTAGAAATATCCTGATTTGGAATGGCTGCTCCTTGCTGCTGTCATCTGCTGGTTGCTTAGGTCCCTATTTTCACATTTTTAAGGGAGTGCAAAGTGTTTTAGGCTCTCAGAAAAAGCCAAAGCTGTTCCTGTGGTAACAGGAGTGTTGTTCATAATAAAAACCAGAGGACAATGGACTGCTTCCAAAGGGATATGTACTCACAGAGCACAGAGAGGTTAAGTCCCCCTGCTCTGGGGGCACAGTGACTGATGGAAATGCTTAAACAGGAAATATTACACAGAAACTTTTTGGCAGCTGAGACACCCTTGTGGAGTACTAATAAAAAATCTGAAATTCACCTAAAAGTCAGAGGGGAGGTCCCAAAGTCTAAAAGATCATTGACAGTTTAAAAAATGGAGTTAAGAGAATCAGAGGCTTTTATAAATGCTCACACTATGATCCTTTTTTTAACATTAACTTACATCTGAAAACTATATTATGGATTTGTTATCTTTAGGAGGGGAACAAATTAAAGGTAAGGGCTGTGAAAATGGCAAAGTAAAAATATGAGGAAAAAACATGAATTAATAATATTTATTCCTTCCTAAACACACTGGGTATTTTTGCCTGTCAGTAAGTTGCTCAAAAGTGCAATAATAGGGAACTCAGCTTATTTCAGGTGCTGCCCAGAATCTCCCTGCCCCTTCTGACAGCTGTGCCCACCTATAGCATGTATTTAATCAGATTTCAAAATTGCTCCTCCACACTTTCTTTGCATGGGACCTAAACCAAGGCAGCTTGCTAACCACTGCCACTGGCAGACAATTAAAAAAGTCACAGTCAATCAGCCATCATTAAGTTGGAAGTGACAGGCTCGGTTTTATTTTTAACTAAAACTAGTGGGATTCATGCAAACTTCCCCACAAAGTTGCTCTTGCACTTTGTTTACAATTTAATCCTTTCCTACATGTGCTGTAGAAGGCAGATCCAAAATACCACTCAAAGTAAGGTAAATCTAGGATTTGCAGGGCTGCAATGATTATGACATGCTGAACCAGCACATTTGGATATTATTGCATCTGTGAAGTGTGTGCTGAAAAATAATAGATTAATGGCTTTATAGTTAGACAGAAAAGAAAGGTCTTACGCAGGGAGTTTTGTTTAGCATATGAGAAGCTATTCATTTATTTATTTGAGGAGCCCTTCTGTGCAAGTCAAGGCAAAAACCTGCTCAGAGAGGCTAAGGGAATAATAAACAAAATCAGTGCTATCTTCACTGCAGAACTGCTCTGAAGTTATTACTGATCATTTGTGGGTGGGTCAAAATGGATCCCATTTTGGGCAGAGCCAGGAAACTCCCACTTGGATGAATGCTAAAGCTCTGCCTGCATCCTGTGAAGCCTGTGGAAATCCATTGATATGATCCCAATGAACAGGAAGAAGTTCTCTTTCCCCAGCCACAGTTTTGGGTGCATTGCAACCGGCATTTCTAGTCTTGCAGAATTTAGGTTTAATAGAAACTCATTTTTATACCTGCAAGTCATGTTGTGCTGTGTTACTAAAACGTCTCGTGTTCAGCTCCAGGAAGCAATGATGGAATTAATAATTTCAGGTTTTAATATTTTTCCCTTTTTTTTGCATTATAGCATTGAAAAAGCTGTAGAACTGCGCAGTAATTGGGCTCAGCAAGAAGAAATCCATTGCTCTGGGCTAATTGCTTGGAGAAGTGTGAGATAACATCACAGACCTCTTTCCCCACTTTCTGTGCAAATCCTGCCTGCCTGATGATAAAAACTTTCTTAACTGGAAATCAAAAATGAAATGGCAATGTTGCTTCCCATCACACCATGCATATTCCCTCCTCTTCCTTTGCAGTTGGAAGAGATTAAAAGCATCAGTTTTAATCAATGAAGGGAGGTGAACACAATGTTTATTTTTTAATATTTACAAGATTAAAAATAGTAAACCTTTGATTTGTTTTTTTATCATGTCATGTCCTGTGCAGCCAACGCTGCCCTGAACTGATATTAGCAGAGAGCCTGCAGAAGGCTTTCTGAGTCAACTAAGGAGAATCTTTTAATTATGACAGCTTTCTAAATAAGAAAATGGTATCAAGTCACAAAAAGCACGATAGCAAATCATCATCAATCTGAACCTTCACTCCAGCACAGCCAGTTCACATTTTTGTTTTCCTATGGATGCTGCCCATCCCTGACATTCCTGTTTAATGATCCTTCCACACACAAATAAATCACCCAGATTGCACTGCCTGCCTGAAGAAGAGGTGCTCATACCTTTCATTGGGGTAAATCAGCAGAGTGCCTTTTGCAACAGCTGCTGAGTCCCTGCATGCAGAAGGCATCACATCAGCACACATTATTTTTTTCTGCAGCCATACCATGCTATTCTAAGATCCTTGAATGGGAAGTATGCTAAATTGCACTTCTCAAGAAAAAACAGCAGACAAACAACATACAATGTCCTTTTGATTTAGGTTTAGACAGGGAAGTCACACATCCAGGGAAAAATAAAGTCTACCTCTGTAATGCCAAAGGATTATCAGAATTGGGCTCAGCCCTGCTTTTAACAGAGTCAGTGATTTGTCTCTTGCTCCCACAGAAGCACGGTCAGGATGTCTGAGAAAGGTATTTAACTCAGAGATTATATTCAGAATAGAATAGTGGCCTGCTGGTATCCTGTGGGATTAATGTGGCTCTGAAACAGTATTAAAGATGATAGTGCATTGGCTGATCTCTGCATCTGCCTGCAGTCTAAAGGCAGAATGTGTCAATCCAGGCTGTGCCATGAAAACATACTACCCAAAGACCCTGGGGTGTACAGTGCCCAGGGTTTTAGGTAGTATTTAAACACTCAGTAAGATACCCAAGTCTTTGAGGAGAGGAGAGGACAGGACAGGACAAGAGAAAGAGATCTACAAACATCACCTAGTTCAACTGCCTGACTACTTCAGGGCTACCAAAAGTTACAGCATGTTGTTAAGGGCAATATCCAAATGCCTCTTAAATGCTGATAGGGTGGGAATATTGACCATCTCTCTAAGAAGTCTGTTCCAGTGTTTGACCACCCTCTCAGTAAAGATATGCTTCCTACTGTCCTGTGTAAATCTTTCCTGGAGTGGCTTTGAACCATGCCCACATGCCTTCTCCCTGGATCCCAAGGAGAAGAAGTCAGCACCTCTCTCTCCAATTCCCCTCCTCAGGCAGCTGTAGAGAGCAATGAGGTCACCCCTCAGCCTCCTTTTCTCCGAACTAGACAAACCCAAAGTCCTCAGCTGCTCCTCACAGGACACTCCTTCCAGCCCTTTCAACAGCTTTCTTGCCCTTCTCTGGATGCACTCAAGAGATTTCAGGCTTATCAACAACTTCTGCACTTATCCGGTAGCAGGGTCACAACCAAGGAAACACACTGTGCTTGTCAAAAGAGAAAAAAACCCACTGTGCTCCCTCTGTGCCTCCAGAGAGTGGGTTCAGTTGTGCAATCCCTCCTGTACCCCTTATTTCCCACAGTCAGTATGACCTGAAGAGTGCCCAGAAAAGACCATTGTACGGGAGACGATGAAGCGGCAAAAGGAGAGGGAAGGGCGTGAGGCACACAAAGAAGTCAGACTCACAGCTACAAAAGCAAGAAAGCAAACCCACAGACAGCCCTCACAGCACTCTCTCTGCTCAGACAGATGCCCCGTGCCGTCTGGCAGGGAGGCACCAAGGGGTGAAGTTAATGCTGCTGCAGCTTTCCCTCTGAATTTTTATGCTGCTCTCCTACCTAGCAATGCAGAGTCCTCCAAGGACTGACTTCCTTGCTTTGAATGCCTTAAACTCAAATCCCTGAAGAGGAGCAAAGACACAAAGAATTGCTCAGGGGAGCAGCAGATGGGAGGGAAGAGCTGCAGAAAAAACTCTGGCCTCAGATCTGTAATCCTCACTCTGAAGGATCCACGGGTCTCCCAATGGCAGAAGGTGGAGCATGGACTGTGCTGGGCTGTCTGTAATCACACAGATACAAATACACAAGGAATTGCTCCATTATCTGTGCTCCTATCTGTATTCCTCATATGGGTTTGGCCCAGATCTCTTAGCAGTTTCTCAAAAATTTTCTAGCCCAGGACCATTAATCAGCAATTTGGACATGGTCACACCAATCATTTGAAGGCTTGAACTGGGCTCTTCTGACCCATGTACATTACTGCTTAACAAAAAGATAATGAGGAAAAAGAGGAATAAGGTGCATGACTTTTGTTGGAGTTATGGGAAAAGAGAGCGAGGAGTAAAAGTAAGAGCTGAGAAAGGTATGTTTTGCCATGGCACATGAGAGTTGCCTGATACTGCAGTAACAAAGCAAGAGCTGTAGACACCCAAACACAATGTCACAGGCAGCACACCTATGGGCTGTGACCCTGGAGAAGTGAAAAGGGTGTCACTGTGCCTGGCTGGGGAAGCCCTCTGTGTCCCCTTGCCTTGCCTAGGGCCAGCAAGCAGCAGGATGTATTAGCCTGCAGATGCTTTGAGTCCCTGACAAGATACCAACAGGGAAAGGAAACACGCCATACACATCATCAAGGGGTTGATCAATTCAATTTTCAGTAGGTTTAAGCAAGCCACTGAGTTACAAACAAACTCTGAGTCATGCCAAAAGCCTGCTGCCCACGTAAGCCACGATAAAAATTGGTCTGTTGGCCTGCCAAGGGATCTACCCAGAGGCTTGAACCTGCACTCCCACAGACCCTTAAACTAGCAGAGAAATAAGAAAAGTACCAGGAGTGAGAGAAGGGGGTTGGCACATGCCCTGTCACAGGACAGGAGACCAGGACTCATCTGAAGGCCCCACCAGCTGATCTATATTATTAGTCACAACAGCTTCCTAAAGAATATGATTTTCTCCCCTCCTTCTCTTCCTTAATAATGAGGGAAATACTTGTTTTTCCCAGACAGGTTTTGCCACCATCACTGTCCCACACGGAGAAAGTTCCTAATTTCCTGACTGAAAAAAAAGTGAAATTGGATGATGGATCTGCCAGCAATACAGACCACTGGGCAGAGGAGGTGCTCAGCACATCCTGCTCCAGTTACCCCCCAGTGTTCTGTTTGCCAGAGTTGCCCAAGGACAACGCTCTGATCCCTTTCCATGACTGATTGGGACTGAACGCGAGCACCAGCTGGTGAAGCACAAGCAGCTCTGAACTAAGCTGTGTAATTGTGAATGGCTTAATTCAGAGCTCAAAACCTGTGAAAGTCCTCAGGTTCATCAGAACTCGTGCAACTTTCAGGGGCAAGGGCTGATAAATCGAGCGATGCTTTTTGTCTCTCGCATTGCTTCTGCATCAGGACACTCACTAATAAAGTACACCATTGGGAGGGTCTTAAAAATGAAAACAGGGATCTTGAATGGACCTTGGTACAACCTTCACTTTTAGGAGGTGTGAGTACAGAATTCAAATTAAAATAAAGCTTTTCTAAAAACTATGTGACACAGAAATTATGAGTGATTCAGGCAAGAAATCACATGCAAGGCATTAAAATCTCAAGACAGAACAGGAAGGCAATTTGAAAAGAAACTATTCTAATCTGAAATAAAAAGGAAAATAGGACATGCGTGTTAACACAGTCTGGTGGCCTAACCCGCTAAAAAGCCTCATAGATTCAGTGTGCTGGAGGAATTAGATAACATCAGTTGCTCTCAATGTTGTCCCTGGCTTAAAGACCACCACAGGGAAAAAAGCTGAGCCTGTCCGAATGGGATTTTACTGCCTTAAAGGCACTCATTTCTCCTCACATCTCCTTGGCTCATTCTCCAGCATACCTTCCAGGAGCAAATGCACCAGAGGTCAGATACGAACAATTGTCCTCTTCCCAGGCTGCTCCTGACTCATTCCTTTAACACAGCTCATTTTGCCCATGGTAGAAAACAGCAAGATGTGACTGTGTGCCTTAAAACCTGTGCGGAAAATCTTTGGTATGCTGAAGCACAGGAGAATTTTAGCTGTGATTTCAGGAGGGACAAAATTTCAGTTGGATTTTTCCTTGCAGTTTAGTGGAGGTGGTACATTATCTGGTGCAAATGGAAGTAATGATGAGAAAAGCTAAAAAAACTCCAAACCTTAAAAATATTTCAGCTGAACACTTGTTTTCTGTGGGAGCGCATTTGGGGGCTTGATATTGGCCTTCCTTCCTGAATTTTGACCATCAATAAAATGTATATTTAATTATTTATTTATATGGGTTTGAGCCTGTAGAAGCCTAGCAAATAAGGGAGCTAATGTGTATATTGTTTCAAAACACCACTTTTTAGATACCTGTGGAGCCAACTGAAGATTGTTGGTAAGGACACACTCTGAGAAAGAACAGGATGTGGCTGGAGCAGGGGGCCATATGAAGGTAGGGCAGCACTTTTCCAGGACAAACATCCTTTTTCTGGATTCTGGAGATCAGCATGACACAGTCCAGTACAAGTGCAGGAATGAGGCTGAAAAACAGGCATGAGCTGCAGCAGGGAATCAAGACCCCTGAAGGCCCCCAAAGCCCTGCAACCCATTTCCAGAAAGGTCTAGGAGAACAGACTGCACATAATAACTAATTCGCACAGAAAATGAAAAACTTATCTCCAGGTGGGGAAAACCTATCTATGAACAGGTACCCCCAAAAAGCCTGGGCACGTGTGCACCTCGTGACCCAGCTAGATCTATGTCGGAGCCAAGACTTCCTTCCTTCCTGCTTTACTTTCTACCTTTGTTTTGCCCTCTCCTTAATTAATTTCTCTCTCTTCCCTTTCACTCCACCCCTTTATCCACCCCTATCCACTGCCATGTGCTCATATAAGGAGATCAGGGAATAACTTATACCAATTTCTATGCCAAGTGTGTAATTTACTAAATAAAACTTTGCTTTTGTAGACCCTCTGACTTTTGTTGTTCCTTTCGACCACAAGGACCTACGAATCTTGGGTGCTCCTCCCCCTTAAGGCTGGGACACCACAGAGCCTCCCATAGATTGGTCTTGACTCTCCTCCTCAGGCTAAGCTCCATGGCTCAAGCTTTCAGAAGCCCCCCTCCAGCTGTGTGAAATCTTGAAAGGCACTTAATGAATTAGACATTATTAATATTCTCTTCCAGCATCAGAAGGCAGCAATTAACTCTTTGAAGACTCATCCCAAACACTGCTTTATAACTTTCAGTACTCAGAGGCAGTTATGTGATCTCATTGTGATTTTAAAGGATATCTTTCCAGAATAATTATTTTCCTTGTTTGAAGGGGTGGGGGGGAAGGAGAAAAAAAAAAAAAAGAAGTTCAAAGTCCTGGTTCTGCCTCGGAGTGTGCATTAGTGATGTTAGATGTGCTGCAAAGATTTCAGAGCACAGAACATGATATGCTGCAATACTTCAGCTGAGCAGATGCCTTAAGGAGGTCATTCAACATGCCAGGCTCTAAATGTTACTTGGGAGTGAGAAAACATTATTTTCCCACTTTAACAAGACTTTCGTTTCCCTGCCATGTGGAAATAACCTTCTGTGCTCAGTACTATTATTAATTTATCAGCCTTTTGAATGTCTAAAGGTTTTGCAGTCCACAGACTACATCAAAGCGCTGGCTGAGGGACAGGGCAGCACAAACACGTGTGTGTGCACTCAAAACCATGTATGTGTGTTTCAAAGAGCAGACCTGATGAAAGAACACTTCTGCCTATACACTTCTGACAGCGAGAACAGCCACTTTCTTGCGCACAGAACCACAATGGAGTGTATTTATGTTATAATTAGATGTCAAACCTTGTGAGTGATGACTATGTAGAAAAAGTGCTAAGTATATATTTCTATTGAAATCAATTAAAGAGGACAATGATTTTCTTTCCATTTAGATTGCGTGACGCCAGCACAAGCTGCTGCAGTACAGAGCAGCTGTCAAGCCCAGTTTCACTGCCTGAACAACTGCTTTCTGCTCTCCTGATGGAACTGTCCTGGATGGCACTGCTTTTCCTCAGAGATGAGCTCACTGTCAAAATGCTTCTGTGCCCAACAGGGAACCATCTACACTTTCAGCAGACAGGAGGTTTGAAACAATCCCCTGAACAACTTTATGTAATAGGACTTAGATTGTGTCCCTGTTGCTGAACACAGCATGATCTGGTTTGTGGCTAGGAACAAAACACAGAATTTCTGCAAGGCAGGCTCTGGGTCAGCACATCTTATTGCACTGCTAGAAGTAAGACTCCTCCAAACAAGTAGTTATTGACTAAAACTGTAGAAGACAGGTGGAGTTCATCTGATGGGCCCTAAATATTTAAAAGTTAGTGATCATGGATTCTTTCAAAACCTAAATGGCATGTTTTTCCCATCCCAGACTGGGGACGGAAGAAGGGCCAGATGACTGTCTTCTAGAAGAACTATTCCATGGGCTATGAAGGTGGTTGATGACTGCCTTGGACATTATCACACAGCTTTTAATTAAGTGAATTCCACTCTGCATGTACCCCATTGACACAACCTTTCTTTGACTCCTCATTCGCTCTCACGTAATGCCCACACATGCCACCAGCCAACATTTCCTTTTCTTCTGCAAAATCTAACATTTCCTTAGGAATGTTCTTCCTTCTTACTTTGAGTCACTGCCCCCATGGCAAAGTTCACATACCTAACACTGAGCTAGGGAGCAGCTATCTGTACTGACAACTTCAGTTCTGTGAATTTTTCCACCTGGATGACTCCCTATGCCAAGGCCCTTCAGGGGAATCAACTTTCCTTAAAAATGGTGTGTGAGAGAGAAGAAAATCCATGAAGACTCAGCCAGAGGGCTATTCCCCCTATGCATCCATGGACTACAGAGTTGAATTCCAGCACACTGCCCTGTCAGGAAAAGACATGTCTGTGTTCTTCCCAAGAAGCGAACCGAAGTGACAGGTTCACGGTTTTAAGAAGGAAAGAATACATTTTGGTACAATGTATGTGGCATTATCTTGTCCCATGAAATCACCATCAGCAATGCCTGAGCAGAATTGTCATGGCAGGGCTGTAGTTGGTGGCACGTGAGATGGTAAGGGGGGGTTGTTAAAGTCAAGGCTTGGAGCACTTCTTATCAACAGAGAAGTGATAAGCTAGAAACACCGAGCCAGCTCTCAAGCCCCAAAGCCCTCCTTCAGGTCTGAAGTGGAGTTAACAACCTTAAAGTCAGAGGTAAGCTGACAAGCTGGAACCAAACTCAGCTCTTTCAGGCTCCAGTATAGACAGAGAGGGACTGTAATCCCATTCCATCTGCTTTTTGCCATGGGTATTTTGTGCCGTTTTTGGGACATTAATCAGCACAAGGAATGCACTAGAAATTAAACCTCCTCTGGAAGCAGCATTTGTACGATGCTCCAGTGGGTAGAGAGAAACCAGACTTAAAAACGTAAAAATCTAGTTGTGTTGAACTCCTGTTAGTGTAGAGGTTGAAACTGTCTTGTGAAAAACTGAGGTAGCTTTGGTATGTTATCAGGTGAGATGAGCAAGGTACAGCTGCAGAAAAATGTGCTTCAGCAGCTAGAGGATCACAGCTAATACTCACTAATCTATAAATCATTGTTATGAGATTTCTCTATGCAAATGACATTTATATAACCCTCATCAATCATAAAAAAATCATAAAGATGAAATTTTGCAGCCGCAATGTGAATTAAAGAATCCCCTAACCTGTTTTCAAGATTGGTCCCTATAGCTAATTAATTTTTAGATGGAGTGTTCTTTGAAAAAACTAATGGATAGTGAGCATTGCTGATTGATTATAAAACAAGCAGGAGGGTTTAAGAAGTGAGCTGTGAATGCAAAATCACTACCAAGCTTTATTAACCTTGCCATATTAAAATTCTGGACTATGTGACTGCAAGAAGCAGGTATTAATACAGTACTTTTGATGAGTGTGTTTTATTTATTTAACATCCATTAATTTCTCTTAGTTGGTCTATGCCATACAGATCCATCAGACTGTACTCTGAACTGTATCTTTGGAACCAAAACCCTAATTCCTCTGGATTCTATGATTCCATAAAATATAACTTAATAAATTCATGCAATGGGGAAAAAAAACCCACAAAAAAAACCACACAAAAACCCCAACAAAATAAAAACCAACAACTATGAAGAAAAGGCAAAGAAATGTACTTCATGTATCATCCCGCTAGGGCTGCCCTTCAGAGCTGCAAATCTACGGGTAACTTTTATTGAGCCATCATTACAAGCAGTGACAGCAGTTATTGAAAGGTCAGTCAATCTGCGATGACCTTAAAACATCCAGAGTGAATCGGGGGTTGTTAAACACTGCAAACAGTCTGCAAGAGCGTGCAGACAGCGAGAGAAAGAGGAAAACAGGAGCTGTTGCCTTACCCGCTTCCTCAAATTGCAGGTGAGAGTGAGATTCCTCGAGAAGGAGTTTGCAAAAGCAGTATAGAAGTCCAACACTTTAAGCAGGGCTTCTCGTTTGATAATATGCAGGTCGCAATATGTCAGAGCCCGTACGTTGGCACACGCGTGGGCCAGGCTGGTTTCCTTCCAGAAGATATCACCAAACACATCACCTTTACCTGAAAAACAGTGGGACAAACTTGTCATAAGGTAGAGCTTAGGTAGTGTTCTTCAGCAACACAAATGATTTCTCCCCAAACTGCTTTACACTTCCAATTATCCTAACATAAGCCCCCAACTGTGAAAACTAAAAAGGGTGAAAGTTTTAGGAGTATCTGAGGTACTTGAGTGTCCTTAACTGCAGCCCCAGGTTTTTAAGGTATTTATAGATGGCTGTTAAGTGTCACAAAGCATAAGAACCAGATTGTAAAGGCCCCCTTGTAGCTGAAGATACAAGTAATGGATTTTTCAAAGGCACGCGAATATAATGAGCACTTAACTAATGTTCCGAAGTGATTTAAGGAGTCCCACTCTTCCAAATACCCTCTGACATTCAGGTTCCTACACCTTCACAGCTCTACAGTGTGGCAGGAGCCAGCTTCCAGGGCCCAAGGATCACATGATAAAGGATGTTTAAACGTTTTTATTTCAGTGTAAGTGGCAACACTCCTTCTGAAAAACCCATCAAAAACCTCACTGGCACTTTTAATCTTTACGTAGCCGGTTCTAAATCTTAAACACATCCAGAAGTCTAGTTCTAAACCTAAACTCATCCATTTAAGTAGAGGCTTAGGCTTAAGTCTGTATTTCAATGTTTGCTGGGTAAGAAAGGACTTAACACCTTAGACACCCACATGTATGAATACCTTCAACCATCTGGGAAGATTACCCCTGAGGGCCACTTCTGCATTGGCAGGCAGCATAGCAGAACAGCTGATGCTGAGGACTTGCACATTTTGAGGACTTGGGACTAGTTGTACTCCAGTCCCACTGACAGAGGAGCTCCAAGGGCTGGAAGCGCATGAGATGTGCTCTGACACACCTTGGTTTCCTTTCCTCTGCAAGGAATCCATACACCCACACATCTATACTAGACACTGAAGCTGGACAAGTCGGGAAGGATGAGGACATCGGATTCAAAATCACACCTCTGACCCAACAAAAACACCAGCATGGGTGCAGACTGGAGATGTGCTTTCAGGTTTGGACTCTGTGGTTGTTCCAAGAAGAGGCAGCAGCAGCAACAGAAGCATTCAAAAGCTGCCTCTTGCTACATGGCCATGGCCATGGCCATGGCTTGTGGCTGACATCTCAAATCCTGAAGCAGAAACCATGGTACAAAGGGTATTTTTTGTTTCAGACCCCAAAGACATCCCTGTTCTTTATTTTAGCAATTATTAAAAGGAAACTAAAATCAGTCAGTCAGTGGCTATTGACTCCAAGTACCTCAAGCAGCCCCTTGCGGAAGGTTAGTGATGTTATAGTTTTGGGATAAAAAGGTAACACATTTTAATATTTCCTCTTTTAAGAACTTGTAACATTTCACTCAATTCTATTTTGGGAACCAGAGTGCTAATTTATACAACATTATTACTTTTGGGGATCAGAGGCTCTATTTCTCAATTTCCATTTGCCATGGCGGTATTGTATCTGTAAAACATATCTAATATTTCTCAGGCAGAGTGAAATAAATTGCTCCAGTTCTTCTTCATTTCCCTGTTTTTATTTTCTAGCAAAAGTCTTTACAGCAGAATCATCCCTTAGAAAGGTTATAAAGGCATCTCATTGTACTGCTTTTAATTCTACATATTTTGATGTAATTAAAATTAACTACAATACATAATACAGCTGGTATAATTTATAAAACAAGTTGCTTTAAAATATTTTCCTTAATACAGTGCATTTTCTAGTAACATTATAATTTATCCAATGTACTGTTTTGAAATT
Organism: Pachyramphus minor; assembly: GCA_013397135.1. Lineage (NCBI taxonomy): Eukaryota > Metazoa > Chordata > Aves > Passeriformes > Tyrannidae > Pachyramphus > Pachyramphus minor. The sequence goes on along the minus strand of VYXB01010746.1, from coordinate 12,708 downwards.
ACCTTTTGCAGTTAATTGCCTTCATCTATACCCACAGTTCAAAACCCAGTTTACAGACATACTCAGCACAGTTACATAATTTATAGAAAACACACTATTTCTGAAATGCACAAAATTGCTTAATGGATTTGCTCTCTGAGGTGCACACAGGACAGAACTGAGTCCTGCTTTTGGTGGCTGCAGAGTGCAGTTAAAAAGACAGAATTCTACAATAGGGGCTGTTACGATTTTCCCACTGAAATGCGAGTGAGCCACTTGTTTTCTTTTCAAAGTTAAGGTAATATGTAGTTAATTTAAGTCAAGAGGTTGAAAGCAGTGGATGCTCAGTCCAGAACTCTGCATGATGGTGTGTTACAGAATCTGTACACAAACCATGGTTTAATGAAACCACTATTCATAAACTTGAGAAGATCTCATTGTCTCCAGCTCTGTGAGGCAGGGACCGCACTGGCTCACTCAGAAACGGTGGGACATGATGAACTGAACTTACTCACTCTTCCATGAGCCATTGCCCACTGGATTTGAATGGTGAAACTCCAAACTCCTCTTACATTGTTGTTTATACTCTTCAGGAAGTATAAAATCTTGGAAGCTTTTAAGGGTTCTTGAATTTGACATTTCCCCACACAAGTCCAAGCCTTAGTTCCTGGTTATAAATGTGCTAAGGAATGTATTAAATGAAAACAAAACCTACCAGATCCTCCAAAACAACGTGTCTTTTTTCATAAATACAGAGATTAATGTACTGTACTTCATCCCTATTAAATGTAGTTCACTGCATAGAGAGTGGTAATTATTCACTCAGGACAAGATTAGATGTTAGGAAGAAATTCTTTACTCAGTGGGTGGTGTGGCACTGGAACAGGATGCCCAGAGAAGCTGTGGATACCCAACTCCTGGAAGTGTTCAAGGCCAGGCTGGATGAGGCTTTGAGCAACCTGGACTAGTGGAACAGGTCTCAAACCATTCTATGATTCTAAGCCTAATGTTACACATTGCTACCAAATAAAAATAAAACTTTCAGAGTTATGACAGAAAATTTAACTGATAGGTCTGTGTCTCAAAGACACATACATATATTGTTCACTTGCAGGGAACATGCAGATCTCCAGGGAAAGCCCCTCTAGGGCTCAGCTGGGAATACAGAGGCACTGGGGCTGATGCAGCCTGCATAATTCCCAAAGGAATTGAGGCCTCGGCATGTTAACTCCCAAACCTGCATGGTCCTTAGTCCTGAGTAGTCTTAATACCCCTCCTGACTGAAAGCAAAGCTCTGGGAAATCCTCCTGCCCCTGCTCTCACAGTGGCCAAAGCACTGCCAAAAAAAGGAAAGCCCTAAATTAGAGTGGGAACTGCTTGTATACATTTTCCACTTGGTATGAGAAAAGGGAGGAAGAAAGTCAGTATTTGGACACTGCTGGATTAAAGCTGGCAGAAACACGGGTGTAAGGATAGAATCACAGAATCAAAGAATCCTTTGGGTTGTAAAAGACCTCTAAGACCATCAAACCCAACCACTGACCCAGCACTGTCAAACCCACCACTAAACCATGCCCTTAAGCGTCATATCTATAGAATTATAGAATCTTTTGGGTTGGAAAAGACCCCTAGGATCATAAAAACTTGGATTTGGGGACTGAAAGAACCATGGAAAACAGAAGGACATGTGTAGAGTGTTGGTGACAGGCATAATTTTTGCTGAAATAGCTACACTGCTATCATTCTAAATACAGTGTACTTTGCATGCATGCTTGTACATAAAACATACATATATTCATGCATATTTGCATACATATATTTAGTGACAATCATATGGTATTTGACTATATAATAAGTCATGATATTTCTATGCACTATCTTCTATATTTTGACAACTCTCCCATACAGACTGGGGGGCAGGGCAGATACTCTCCACAGCCTTGCACCATGGACTGACTTGCCAATTTGTCAGACAGCAGCTCGTGCCTGGACCTTTCAGGCAGAAAAATTCATAAGGGCCTTATGAAAGTCCCCAGGAGACTGCAGATGGAATGAAAAAGTTCTTGAACTTGGACAAGAAAGACTCTTGTTAAACAGTGCCTCAGAACCCACAAATATATGTATAAATATATATATATATA
>VYXB01010746.1:0-10510 GCA_013397135.1 Pachyramphus minor | reverse complement strand
ATATATATATACACATATATATATATATATAAAGAGAAAATTTATCCTCCTTCAGATGGGGAAATAAACTGAGCCAATAAATATCCTAGTGGACATAAGAGCCTGATGGGTCCTTTGGAATAAAGTTTAGGCAGGCAGTTTGTCGTGGGTTACACAGTTAAAGAATAAATTCTTGGCGGGAAATAACACTGGGTAAAAACACATAAAGAGGACCAAAACTTTTCTTAAGGTGATGAGGTGTTTTTCTGTGTAGCCTTAGCTAATAGACCATTTAGCCTTTCCCCCATTGTAAAACATCTCCAAAGTCCCATCAGTCACACCAGCAAAAGCTGGACATGATGAATAATGCCAGCTTTCCATCACGATACACTCAAATCTTTTGTTGCTTACAAAAAGCAAAGGCTGAAGTTGTTTCACAATCAGTAAAACTGTATCATGCAGAGAAAAATTTCATCTAATCAATTCCACGAAGTGATGACAGTGTGCACACAAGTGGGAGTCAGTGACCAAATACCACATTCGTGCAAACATAATTACATATACTGGTATTAATATTCACACAAATACATCTGTGTCTATATATCTGCAGTGGAACCTCTGGCTGCAGGACAGATATGCCTCAAACTGATGTAGACATCCAGTGAGCAGGGAGGGAATCAGCTTCTGCTACCCAGAGCAGCACACAGCTCCATGATGGTTCGGGGAGTAGGCAAGCTCTGCAGCTCCTTATCATGGGCCATTGGAGTTAGTTGCACAGCTTTACAAAACTGTGGGATATATTCATGGAAAAAAACCCATCTGTGGCTATTAAACACTGAAGATTTCCCTCTGGGTGAAATAAAATTGAAATATAACTCAGTGGAGAGTTGGAGAATATTCTGGGGAAGCACCACTGTTTCCTTACTTTGCACTCCTACTTTTTCCTGCACATCTGCTATTGACCATTTTTGGAGACAGCGATGCCTGGATTTCTGGACTGAGCTGATACAGTTGGTTCTGCCTAAAGAGGGGATATGGAGAAGATGGGGGTGATTCAATTCATCAGGTGCACTTGCCATCTGGGACATCACTGCTTCCTTAAGCACAGCCATGATGTGCAGAGATGGTACTACACTGGGAGAGAGGTCTCCTTGCCCCTGTGAATCTTTTATCCTCAACTTCAGTCTTTTCCTGGGGCATCCAGAAGGGCCACAACTCCCATGAAAATCAGATCAGAGCTGATCCCTGAGCAGTGTGAAAATCCAGCTCCAGGACTGCACGTGAACATGTGAAAGGGCAGAATGATGTGAGAAAAAAAGCACTTCTAACATGCCAAAATAGCCAGTAAAGAAACACTAACAAGAGACTGTGCCAAAGATCAAAGTCCATGCTCATAAAGGTACTTTGCATTATTTAACACAGTGCAACCTTCCACATCTGCAGCTGGAAGCACAAAAGACACTGACCTTTCTTCCAGCATTCAGGACTGCTGCAAGCAGAGCAGGAGGTCCATAAAGATATTCTCCCCTCCTCTCTCTCATTTTTATTGCAAGTATCCTAGTGTTTCATATCTTTCTAGAAGCCCCAGCTCCTGGAGACAGGTTATTTCCATTTTGATTTTATACAGAAATAAGTTTCTATCCTCCCTGACTGACAAAATAAACCTGAAAGCATGAACAGTTCCCACCACCTTCAAAATTCATAAGGCAAATAAGATTGCCTCAAACTGTTAGTCTGATTTAAAAGGACTATATCTCATGATTTTAAAATAATTTTCCTTTTCTTGTGCTGCCAAGACTTCTGAGTTCCTGGTTTTGGCAGTGAAGCGTGCAGGTCTAATTCAAAAACATTTCAATTCAGTGAAAGGAATCTTTCTGACTCTGGAGACTGTGGATCACATCTATAACACACCAGCTGGCACTAAATTAAGATTGATGTTTCTTATCATAATTAACTATCATGCAGATAGAGACAAAAATATATTAAATCTACAAAATAATGGGAAAAATTCAAGTCTGTCAGTAAGAACTAATAACACTTTTGAACAAGTATCAGCAGGACTAAATCTTACACATGGTACTGTGGATGTCAATCCAGACCTGCAAGATTTGACTGATTTCAAGGCAGTTAAGAAGAACTGCATAGTGCAGAGCAGCACATCACACTCATTCTCAGATCAGTAACTCTTCAAGTATTTTGCAAAATGCTTTGAGATTCAGCACTTTAAAAACAGCCTGAATCACATTAATTATTTCAGTTCTGCTAGCCCCAAAAAACCTAAGCCCTTACTTTATGAATCATTTTCCTCTTAGTTAATTTAGAGCTTTAACTCATTGGAACACAGGGGACTTTTCCATAGATGAAATAGGACACAGGCTGTTCTGTAAATTGCTACCAGGTGCATGTTACCAACCTGGGGAAATGTTCACAATTAGTCTGCCTTGGCTGACTTTACACGAAAAACAAAAAAAAAGTTCATTATAAAATATCCAGAGTTGATTTGACACAGGGGCAAATTCCGCCACCTTCATTCCACTTGAGAAGAAACCCAAGCTGCAACTGAACTAATTAAAATCACAGAATTAGCCACTAATACTATGAGATGGAATTGGACTGACAGTTTTTCATGTTATAAAGCGCAACACATACGGTCAGAATTGTCCTGCACGAAGCACATGCCTGGCTGTATAGGCATGGAAACTCAAAGTGTTGGTGCATGGATCCCAAGCATCAAGTTACTAATGCCCCTGGATGAGAGCTATGGAGCACCTGGGTCTCCTGCTCACCTAAATGGGAGCTGCCACTTGCTCTGCCTCTAAAGAACTTTTCTCCACGTGATTTGGTAGGAGACTTAATCTTTTGACCTCCAAACACATGTAGCATTAAGAGCAGAAAAAGACTCATCCCTACTTTCAGTTGCCATCCCAAACTCAAGAAGATACTTGCTTTCCTTTATTCCTCTGATACTGCATCATATGCCCTTCCCAGATCAAACATTTGGAAATAATTTATGAAGCAGACCTTTAATAAGGTCTGGCTTGCCTAATAACAATAAATCCAAAAAACAACAGGTTGCTCTGGGATTATATGCAGAACATTATGAGAATTAACATGCAACATATAAAGGCAAATGACTTAATTGAATACACGTGGGATCAGGACCCTAAATGTAGCTGAAACATGAACTATTAAATTTATATTCATTCTGGTTTGACTATCAAAATTGAGTTCACTCAGCAACAGCCTCCCACCAGGAGTTCAGTGGTCGATGCCAATTTTTATCACTATGCAGCGTGAGCAATTATTTTTGATCAATTCCTACAATCAACAACTGAACGCGGTGGGTCATTATTTTTCTGCTGAAAAAACCTACTTCCTTAAACCTTGTTAATCAATATGCCTAGTTTAAGTTACCGTGCAACTTACACAGCCAGCTGTGCAAATAGCAGGAGCTGGAAAGCAGCTTCCAGAGCCACTTGGTTGGCTTTGTCATTTATGTGAAACTCCTCATCAGGTGCAAATTCAGGTTAATTGCAGCAGGGACAATTATTAGGCGCCCTCTGGTTGCTGATGCTTCTTTACATTAGCCTGGGGACTCCAAACCCCTGGTCCTTCCTGAGATTCTTTGCTGAAAACACCTCCTTGTGCAGAGCAGTGGCAGTTAAATTGTTTACACCTGCTTGAGATGGTGGAAAATCACTGATATGCCTTCTCAGGGTCACCTCGCTTGCTGGGAAAGTTTTGATAATTAGAGACAAGACTGTTTGCCCTTCTCCATTATCCTGGAGACTGCAGATGAGTTATGTTAAAAGGACCGTGCCTTCTTTCCTCCAGTGTATATCAGCACCCCATCACACCAGCTCTGCACAGGTGCACCCTCTGCTACAGCAGCAGCCAGCACCTGCAAAAGGTGGGAGACTGGCCTGGAGAAATGGAGGTAACTAATGAGGGAAACGTAATGGGGCACCGGGGTATCTCCATTAATGAGTCCTATAAACTGCAGATCTACAACTGGAGTCATTCTCTTACTGTACGTGTCTCTGTAATGCTGATTACTGCAGTGTCTGGGCATGTAATTATGCACAAATGAGAACAAAACCAAACCAGGACAGAACAAAATGTCACCAGTGCTACAAGTTGTCCTGTCAATCACTAGGCTTCATGTGCTTCCAAGAACAAGAAACACCAAAGGTGGGGCCATTGAGTCAGGAAAATGGTGCTGAGTAAAAGGATGGTTGTCTCCATGGTGGAGCCTGAAGAAAGCCTGGCTGGCATGCCAAGTCTCCTGAGGACACCGTTTCAGCAGGCAGGGAGATGGTAGATGTTCCAACTCACTGCAAGGGAAGGGAGCATGATAAGGGAAGATCAAGAAGGGGAAAAACAGCAACATCATGGAGTGATTCATGCTGGGACCTGAGGGAGGATAAAGCCCTGAACTTTGGACTGAAGCATGAATGTAAGAGATGGAAGATGACGGTTCTTAACCTGTTTTGATGTCCCTACATGATTCACTCTTCTAGGATGTTCCATATTTAAAAATACACCAAGCCATCCATCTTCAGATGAGCATGGTTAAAAAAAAAAAAGGGACATCTATGCTCTCTCTCTTTCTTTAAGCAAGGCAAACAACACACTCCTATATTAAATCACACTACACTATTATTTCGTCTGCAAGGAGGACAGGCTGGCAGACAGCATGTCCTGCATGTTCCTCCTCTCATAGAGGAAATTAATGAAGACAAGTTTCCAAAGGATACTTATCACATTTCCACTCTAGGTTATTTCTGGGGGATGGAAAGGATGGACAGACTGTTTGTACAGTCCTGCAAGTTGACTTTCCCTAGGAAAACCAGTGTGATGACAGATGCTTGGAGCATTCGAAGCAAGTACTGAGGTTTTCATATTAGGCAGAGGTTTTTAAACATGCTCTCCCCCTTAGGCAGACTCACGTTCCTTGTGCTTGAACTTCTCAAAGAGAACAGATCGATAAAAATTATGTTCTTCGCTGTCTGATCTGCAGTCGCTATTTCAACTGCCACAGCTGCCACGACAAATGCCTTTGCAACTACATCTGGGAGAGATTTTCTTCCATAAGTGAATTTTTAGGATACAACATCCCATAATTACTCAGTTCACTATTCTGCTAAATAATCTGTCAGAGCATAAAAAGACTCTTCAGTGTGTTCTATGACTAGAGGTAGCAGTTTATCTTGCTTTAAGTTACATTTGCACATTCTGCCAATCCCTGTAGTACACAATGAACACAGCTCTGAGTCATGGGATCGCAGCTCAGCAGAGAGAATCAAAGGCAATTTTGGTAATCAAAGGTAATTCACTTTAACTAGATAATGCTAAAAGTCTCTCTAGCTAAAGGGGGATTAACATGGATACCAGATACACTACACCTAAAAGGTAGAAACAAAAAGTTCTTACTGTCATTCCAAATGTATAATATTCATTAATAAATGCAACAAAGTTTTGCATGCAATCTATTTAGTGATGGTTCCTAGTTCAGTAAATTACATATTTATTGTTTTCACCATGAAAACCATTTATTTATTTATTTTAAAGCTGCTATTCTTAAAGCTTTTTTAAATAACTGTAAGCAAATATATCGGTACTGAGATCAACAATAAAACTGAAATGGCCCCAGTGAGCTGAAATACAAGGAATGTTTGTTGATTTAGGAGCTTTCATCATAAGGATTTCACATCTGAATATGAAAGCAGATTCATTCTTACATTAAATCTCTCTTTTTTCAAAACCTAAGTGTATACTAGAATACAGAAAGGTGCCGCAGGTATTTCAAAGGAGTATGGATGTGTGTTTTCCCAAGTTCACACTCTCCAGCTGGGAGGATCTGAACCCACACACTGCCCAATCCCAGCCCAGCCCCAGACACACATATACAGGCTTTTAGGGAAATGTCAGGAGTCTCTTTCAGCTACATGCTTGTCCTCATTCCTCCTCTCCTTACTCTTGCTGCCAGTTGGGAAGGAGCTGAAGTCTGACTCATGACCAGCATTGGTTTCTCTCTGTTTGCCCTCTTTCCACACACCAGTGAAACTCCCAGGTGTAACCTTTTATCTCCAAGTGATCGTTCCCTAGGAGATATAAGAGAGACTTACAGAGCCCTCTGAAGCCACCATTACAGGGAAGAAGCAGTACAGAGCCTCAGTGGGTTTGAGAGACCCCCTCAAACCAGGAACCCACTGGAGTTGGCCACAGAGACTCACAGCTCCAGTTTAAGAGAAGGCAATTATTCAACAGGATATGAGTTCTACAATAAAAGGGTCAATTTTAAACAGGCAAGACAGGCTCTGGATGGTTTTCCTCTGTATGGTTCTGCCTCTGAGAAGGATTGCCGCCTCAATATGACCACTCGGTCCCACCATCTGCTAAACCATCCCAATCCCATACAAGCTAGAGAGGAGTCTGCATTAGTCTCTTTCCCACCTGCTGCTGGCAAACCAGACAGCACAGTGGGATGACAGGGTGGTTAACCTGGAGCTCCTCCATCACTCAGACTTGTCATGACTGTGGCTTGATACATGGTGTGACCCCATCTCTTTGCAAGGTTAGATCAGACTATTTATTTTCTGTACAGCCAGTTTACTGTAAGTGACAATTTCGCTTCTTTATAGGGACTATTGCAGGTGTTATTGCATGCTAGAATGAAAATCCCAGCGTGAAGGTTAATGCAGAAATCCTCCTGAGAGAATAATGTAAAGCAATGTGCATTTCCTCCAACAGGCTATTTAAAAGATGTCAAGCACACAGATGCCATTCTCTTCCACTCAGAGACACTGCAACTGTGACCAGTGAGCCATACTGGTCAGAAAAACCATTCCCAATGGCATAAAAGATGAAGGATTTGCTTCTGGAGTAGGATCTCTGGAGACACAGTATCCCCATCTTATGACAACTACCAGCCTCCTGTAGTCCCAGCTGATGTTAAGCAAGACTAGTTAATATTTGAAACTCAGCAAAAGGAAAATACATACAAACCAGAGGCATTTCAACAGAGATCACTGTACCTAAAATAGCCACCACCTCGTCGTCCTGGATGACTTCCAAGGATCCTGAGACCACAAAGCAAAGAGCATCAACGCTTTCCCCAGCGTGATAGATGAGGTCCCCCGGGGCGCAGTGGATGGTCTGGAACTCCACGGCCAGGGCCCGCAGGCAGCCGTCGCTGGCCAGCCGGAAGGCGGGGTGCTCGTTAAAAACCTTCCGGTTCAGGTGCACACAAATATCTGCTCTCATGTCCTTGGGGCAAATTGAGAGAACCTGAGCAAAAGAAAGACAGAAAACAGTCAGCTGGGAACAGGCCACCAGGACACCGCTTTATGGTATAACCCAATGGACGGATCTGAAGATCCGCCTTGGGGGGGATCTCGAAGTCCATTCGTCCCGTCATTTCATAAAGCTTCTGGTGGGAGTTTTACCCTGATTTGGGGTAATCTTTTTCTATCCATCTACTGCTTTCAGTGCAGCTGAAAGGGTGATGTGGAAGATGGGACTATTCTGTTACACTGTGCTCATTCCTAACAGCTTTCACACTTGTTTTCCGGAATTGCAGGTGGCACTACTATGTTCTGCTTGTGGTTATCCCTCTAGAGTTGGTGCCCAGACTATACTCCTGCTTCCACGCTCATTCCTTGCAGGATCACAATGCTGAAGGAGCTTGAAGACATCCAGAGACAGACCATTCACAATAGAAGACATCACATTTTGTTCACACACAGAAAACCCAGGTCTCAAAAGCCTTGATGTAGGTGACCACTTACCAACACATATCCAGACACACCCTGGGTTCAGTTTCAGTGAGACATGTAAGGAATAACCTGCCCAGGAGGGCTTATAGACTAGAAAATCCAAGGAGATTAGAAGAAAAAGGAAGTTAATGAAACCTTATAAAATGTGAAGTAAAGGTGAGTGAAAAACTCGCCTGTGAACATAAAGACATCTCCATAGTGGACCAACTAAATAAGACCTTCAACTAGTTTCTTACCTACTAAAACAGCAACACAAATACACCTGAAGAAAGAAAGTGAAAACCTGTGTGTCCTGTTAGGTTTGTAAACTGTGTGCTTAATATTTGCACAGCTTCCTAAACACTCTAACATCTCTGTAACCCTCAAATACCTGGCAGCTAATTGCACTGAGAAACACATAAAATCTTTCAATGTTTTTATAGGACAAATCACAGAAAAGAGCATGAGACTCAGAGCACTCTGGAAGTCTCATACAAAGAAGACTGCAGATCGATAGTACTGATTAATTTCTCATTGTAGGGAATTAATCTGGCAGCTTGCTCTGCAGATAGTGAGGGAGACAGGGACATTGGGTCAATGAGTTGACCACTGAGTATTAGCAGAGAGAGACTCTGGTAACCCTGACTGAGCTTTGAGGCAAATGGTCACGTTAATAATGAAGTAAAGCCACGATTTTAATTTCTATTCAATGAGGAAGAGGTATAAAACATACTATTGCAAAGCATTATCAAAGGTCCTAAACCATAGTATGTGAAAAGAATAAACAGCTACTATTTTGATATTGATATTTAGTCCTTTCCTTATTTAAATATATCAAAATTCTTTTGCAGTCAAAGACATAATGAATGCAAAAAAGTGTAATGCAAGTTTTTCTCCTATTCTCTGTACTGTAACAGTCTGAGGAGAGATGGGGCTACTGCAACCATCTGCACTAACCTCTTGCATGAACAATTTTCACATCAATACCAGAATACCTGGTAAAATTATAGGCTAGAAGGCCTTGATTTAATGTTTTCAAATGATATAGGGTAGTTGTTCCAGGGGATAGCTACTCTTTTTTTCAAAACATGCGTTGTTTCTGAACTGATTTTTTTTTTTTAATTTACTGCCAACAGCCAGAGAATCTTATCATCTTATTCAGACAAAAGACCTGCAATCATAAGTAATCTCTTCCACATGCAGGTGTTTATAGAAAATGATCCAGTCATTTCTCAATCTCATCCTAAAAAAACCAAGAGAGATGGATGATGCTTTTTGTGCCTAACACTACGAAGCACAGCATGTCTTCGGAAACTTCCCCCTGCATGAGGTTTTCTCACTTACAGCCACCTTCCCAGAGCTACAAGATAATTATTTTTTAATTTGATTTAACACAGAGTAAGTCAATTTGGGTTAATGATATTTTTCTGTAACAAAATGTTTTACAGAACACATTAAAACACTCTGCATAAGTGTATTTTATCAGAAAAATTAATAATAAACACATTTGACAAGACATATTCTTCACAATCCATCATTTGCATTAGTAATAATGTCTTGTCTGAGTCACTGTTGACCATATCCTGTAACACATACCCATAAGTTTATTAGGGACAGATGTCAATCTCACAAACTTCTATTTTCCTGAGTCATTCCATTTACTATTAGAAATATGGGCCCACCTTAGTTTTTTAGTAAAAAACAAAGATTACTTTGGAAGGTGATTATTTCATCTTGGCCCTACTTCTGGATCAAACAGAAAGTTTATCTTTATTATAATAAAACAGAAATGTGCCATCTTTCTTGATCTCAATAATAACGCAATGAAAAATTCTGCTTTCTTTTGTGCCATGATTGATGATTTTTAACATTTTTATCTACTCTTGGGCCTAAATTGTGGTTATAAGTTTTTTATGTCCCTTTAATACTTTCAGAAATGTAAGTGGTTTTAACTTAATGGGGTCATGAGCTAGGAATTCTCAAACACTGGTCTTAAGAAAAATGTCTGTGTTCATACATGGCTGATTACTGAATTTTATCTTTTAAGCTTCCAAACTGCAGGGAAAATTGGTTAAACTATTGCAGAAGTTGTTCCTGTAAGATTCTGAGATGTTCCAGGACCCTTTGTCTTTTGGAATGCAAAGTAATTGAGTCCCTCAAGAATAAAAGCCACTTGGATGCAAAGCAGCATACTATTTCCTCACAGATACAAACTTATATACAGAGTATTAAAAGTGAGCACTTAAAGAATTGCTCTTTTTATAGACACACAACAAACATATGTATCATCACACACTCTAATATGAAGAGACAGAAAAAATTCCATTGCACAGAAAAAAAACCACCTTAAAAGCATAATTCAGAAATTTTTCTGATGTCATGATAATGTGATTCTCCTAATGACATATCATTCTATGTAGACATATGAAGATATCAATTAGTACAGCACTAAACGAGTAACGATCCAAGATTTAGCCAGGAACAAATATTCTTAATTTGAGTTTTCTTGCCTGCTACACAGGTATTGAGAACAGAGAGTGAAACAGATGAAAACTAAAAGAAATATTTAATATTAAAAGATATGGCAAGGTATTGTTGACTACCATAGGTAAATGTAGATATATGTAGGGAAAGAAAGAGAGCTAAGATAGAGAATTGCAACATTCATCCACTTTTTTACTGTATGCTCCAAGGGCTCCATGAGCTCCAACCTGTCTCAGCAGCAGTTCTTTCTCTGTTTACAAATACCAATGTCATGAATTCAGGAGTCTCAC
>VYXB01010745.1:426386-541241 GCA_013397135.1 Pachyramphus minor | reverse complement strand
GATGGAGGGCGTCGGGAAGTGTGAGGAGTAACGGAGTGCGGGATGGTACTCATCTGGAGGAGAGACATACAGCGGAGAGGAAGCGCTGGCCAGGCGTGTAGAGTGGCGCAGCGCTCTTGCAACTGCAAAATAATAACCTTTTTTTTTTTTTTTTAATAAAAAGAACTAAAGGGGAACACGGTTGGTTTTTAGGTTCTTAAGACGGTGAATTTAAGGCAGTGCTTTCTGTCGCTGGATGTTGTAAGGTTTAGGAGAGGGGTAGGTCATCGTAGAAGCCCCTAATGATACTTGGTCCTCCCTCGGCTGACCACCCAGCCAGTCACCTTTGTTTAAAATTCCATCCAAATCCCTTCCCAGAAATACACAGAAATGAACGCAACAGGGAGCTTAGATGGTTTATGTAGCTGGATATATTTATATGCATAGAAGACTTAGACACTTCATGAGCACAAGTGTTTTTTTGTTGTATAAGCCATGTTAAATGACAAGTGCTAGCTAGAGAAATTGCCTTACAGAGGATCTTTTAAGACGAGGTTAGCAAAGGCAAAAATCAAATACCAGTCCCTGGGAATCAGTCCCATGGATCAAACCAGCTTTCCCAGGCAGATGAGACGGTCACCTTGAGGTGGTTGCTAAGCTGGACTCCTGCCTACTCAAATCAAAGGTGAGAGGTGCAGAAGTAGGCTGACACATAACTTTCCTATACTCTTAAAGAGCAAAAAAGAAAATTGTAAAAGGAAATATGGCATTAAAGCTTTTACACCTAGAGAGAGAGGGCCGTGCAAAGGCAAAGAAGTTACTGAAGCTGGCTGTGATCGTCAGATCAAACAGGCCATGTTCGGGTCAGGGACCTGGGCTGGAGCCTGGCATGGACTTTCACAGAGTGAATGACAGGCTGCTATCAATGATGACAAGGCCGCAGACCCGGTAATTTATTAACCATTTATATTTATTTGTTTATTCACCATTATGCAAGAAATCGCAGAATTGTAATATACGTACATTGCATGCTGCAACTTATTTTTCCTCTTTTAAAGCAAATGGCAAGTTTCTCCCTTGCACCGAGAAGTTTTTGCCAAGAGTAGCAACCAGGTAGGAATACTTGGACTCCTTTGTCTCTGGCAGAAGCTGGTGGTAAAAATGTGAAAAGTAAAAGCATGCTGTGCTCTGGTCTGGCCTCCCATCTCCAGCCATCTGCGACTGAGGGAAGTCTCATCTTTCTGTTTCAAGTAGTCCTCAATTAATTTCATACAAATTCAGGTTGCCTGATAAAATGGTCATGTCTAAGCTATGCCATGAAAGCTGACATTTATGTTGTATTCTTCCTCCAGATAGGTCAAAATAACCAGCAGTCCCTACAGCCCCAAGCAAAGCATCCCTTGAAGGGACCAGCAGTGTGTGCAGGCATGCAGCTGATTCTACAGCACAGCCTAGGAGCTCTAAGTGCAGAATAACAAGAAGTTAGGAGCCTTTCTCTTCCGTTATTCCTTGTAATTTATGTAAATATATTCTGGGATCAAAATACTGTACATTTCCTGAGAAATTATGATGACAACTTCAACGAAGGCACAATTGTATCCTTTTATCAGCCTTTTCACACTCTTGATTTTTCCCTTCTCTAGCTCAGCTGTGTTTCAAATTCCCAAGCAAAAGCCAAGGAGAGAGTTTCCAAGTTAGAGTTTTGTTATTTTCTGAAAACCTGAACTCAGAGAATTTACATCCGGGAAATATTTATTGGATTATCTCATACACTACTCATATCTCCCCACTCAACTAACTCCCAGGTTGCAGCCAAAATTCTTACTGTGTTAATTCTTCTGGTTTATTCTAAAAGATGTCGCATGAAACTAGTTTTTTCCCCTTTCCCTCTGAAGGTTGTTGTAGTGTCACTGAATTTCCTTCCATTAACTCCAGCTTTGGGAATCCTTAAATAGCTTGTCTGCATCCTCACTGCTTATGACTGGATAGTGTTTGCAAAACAACTATCATGCCAGCCACCCCCACAATCACTTATACATAATCCATTCTTTATTTCTGTTCTCATAAATTGCTTCATCCAGACCTTAAAAAAATTAGTTTCTTTTCCTCACTGCCTCTCCTGTCTAAGTTTCAACAGATTTCATGTACACAATTGACTGCTGTGTGGAAATCTCTGTATTGGATTTATCTTCAGAGACCTGAAGGGCAAGTGCACTCTATCCTCTCTTCAGTGCATAACTTGATTTCTGCACTCTTTTATATCACCAGCTTTATTGTCAGGAAGCCACAGGCAAGGACAAGCTGAAGGCAGTGTATTCTGGGTAATCCCCGAGGGACCAAAGTCTTTGGGGTGCGTAGTTGTTAATTTTCTACAGATCTTAATTGTGCTAAAGGGTGTTGGGAAAAGTCTGGAGGTCAGTACTTGCACGTGGAGAAAATACTGCATGAGTTAGACACCAACTGAAATCTGTGATTTTGGGGATTGAACAGTCTCTTAAGCTATTTTGGAAAATCCTTCTAGATACCTATCTATACCATTAGGTATCTAAATAGTTTTGGAAAAAAAATCCCATGGTTCCATGAGTCTTGGCAGAAGTCAATTCAATGTCTTTCAGAATGCTGGAAATTCTGAACATACCCGCTGAATAGCATGGTTCTTAGTGCACAGTTTCAGGTAGCTAAAAAAACACCTTTGCAGAAGGCAGATGTTCAGATTTGGTCCCTAGCAACTAACATACCTTCAGTCTTGAAGGATGATGAACAGACCAAGGTTATCCAACCCAACCCACCCTCTGAACATGTGAACATGGAGAATAAGTTTAGGCTATATTTTGAAACAAAGGTTCCTCTCCCTCTCCCTGCTCAGCTGGAAGTGCCAAGTACTAATCCATCTTTCTGCATTCATCACTTTTTCGACTCTTTTGAAGTTCAAATTCCCCAGCTGTTTCAGATGGAGTGCTTTAAAAATAGGATAGAGAGAAATTCACCTGATCGTTATAGAAAAAGCTTCCTCTGGTAAGCAGAAAGAATGACTGTATAGCCTAAAGGTATTTCACGCTCAAGTGGCCTGAGCTTGTCAACTCTTTTTGCTTGGGACACAAACAGCCATCACTGAAGAATGGGGTCAGGTTTCACCTACCGACCTAGGCTTGGAAGGCAGCAGCAAAATGCAGAAGTTCTGGTCTCCTTCAAAAAGCTGACTTGCGTGTGCTTTGCTTTATTCTCTCCAGCAGCATCCCATTGAGAAAGGCTTAAGCAGATGAAAAAATTAAAGACTTGCCCTTTTTTTCAGGTAGCCAATTAATTAAGTGCTCTGAGGTCTCCTGCGAGCATGCAACCTTCTCCTATGCATCGGAAGTCTCCGCAGCTGAGTATTTCCACGCCTTTGGCTCTGCAGAGCATTCAGTCGAAAGGGAAGGATGGTTTTGCTGATGACATTCAGGCGTTCATTCAGTTCTTCCAGCCTTTTCCTTATCGACTGGACTTCCCTCACGAGATTGTCCACAGCCGCGGAGACAGGGCGGAGACTACAGATAGAGTGATACAGGAGAGTAACTCAGTTCAGGGAGTGTTCCTGAGCATGCCATGTGATTTACCAGGACCTTGTGTTTCTTAATGGGTAAGGGCCCTTAATGATGAAAGAGCTTCAGACAACCATTAAAAGATGCTTCCTAAACTACTCTTCCCCTTGGGTGTTGGGAATTCATCTGAGGTGCCACATCTGAACCCAGGAAACCATGAGCTTCAGGATCAGCATGGGCAGCATGGTCTTTCCACCATCTGATTTTAATTAGTATATTTTAACTAGGAGTAGGCATCAAGACTGGGCCAACTCCTGTGCAGTACTGTTAGTCTTCTACATTTCCAATGAACCAGGCTGTGTCCTTGCCAGCAAACTCTTAATTGTAAACCCAATGTAGGAAATGTGGCTGGATAGTCTCATTACATCTTCCTGGACTAAAGTTAGAACTTTCCAAATACAGGATTTAATATCATCGCTGTCAATCTTAAGCACCAATGAATTTCAGCACTGTCAGTGTAAAAGCTGTGATGAATTCTGTGCTAGTATCAACAGCCATCATGCAGCCAGGGAGAAATTCACTTGATGTCAAAGGCAACATATAATCTATGAACTATATCCTCCTGAAACCCTAATTTGTACAGATATTGTGTGACCTTTTGACTAGTGCCTTTTTTATCCTTCTAACCTTTCCTCTTCAACTGGTTCAATAGGTAGCAACTGCAAACAGATTTTTTTTTTATTGTTCCTAAAGAGAAAGATGAATTATGGAAGATGACCACTTGTTTTATGAACAATTCCGATTTAAACGATATTAGGTTTCTAGTAATTCCCAGTATTCCCCTCGCCTCTCTCTCTTTCATTGCCTTTCCCACTCTGTTTCTGGAAATATGAGATTGAAGTAAATTTTGTGAGTGTGTTCAACAGCTAATATTGCCTGCAATGTAAAGGGGGAATATGATGACATGAACTAGTGAATGGCTTTCTCATATCTGTGTGTTAGAGACTGAAATAAAAAAACATCACAGGCCAAATTAGCTTCTTCTCCCTGCCTTCTGGCGAAGTCCATGTGTTTTTTCCATCCTGTTCTCACAGGAGTGAGGTGCCAAGGACATTTTCTTTAGGATAGTTCTTGTTATACAGTGATCGCAACTGAGAACATTTCACAACAAATAGTCAGTAGAATATTCACTTTACTAATCGGAGCAGCTAGCACAACAGAGTGGGTTTCATTTTCCCCCAACTGAGCAATCTGAAAATTCATCTTAAAGAAGATGAATCGTGCTCAAGGAAGGACACCCAGGAGAGGACTGAATCCCACCTCCAGATCGAGGGAATTACCTGGAGAACTCAGGCAGTAGAGCATTTGGGTTGTTCAGCAGGGTATGCTTCATTTGCCAGAAGATGTCATTTCCCCATTTCTCAAGGGTTTGAGTAATGCTGTTAACACCTTCTATGTTGACTTTGTCAGCTAGGTTAGCAGCATGTCCATGGAAGAGAGGAAAATAAATGTGACAGAACAAGAAAATATGAGCCAGTGCTCTGAGTTTGATTCTATTCCCCATCACAACTCAGTTGCAATGAGATGCCAAATATTAAACTTATGGAGGATCTAAATTAAAAAGCATAATTCTCTGCCTCTAGGTGCCCAAATTTTATGCTGTCACTGGTTACCCCAGCTGATTATTTCTAAAACCATTTTTTATGCCAGAAGTCTCAGCAGCTACCCAGGAATCAAAAAAGAGCAGTCACGAATAAGCACTGTGTATCTCACTCCAAGGAAAAAATAGGCAAATCTGCAGGTCTGAGTTACTGAATGCCTCCCATGCTGACCCACCACCATGACATCCTACCGCCTTCTCTGTAGTTCCATTTCTGATGCTGGTCCAGAAAGTCCTCCTGGGATTTACTGCAGGACAAAAGGATGAAGAGGAGGAAAAGGGTAAGAGTCACCATGATGGTTGTTGCAGGATCTTGACTTTCCTGTGCTCTGTGGAAACAAAAAGTATTCCTAACTGCTTTATTTATTTATTTCCTCTCTTTCACCACTTCCCATCTGTCACCATAACACCAAATTTCTCTCTGATGATGTTTAAAGAATGTCTCTGATTCTTTAAAATGTTGTTCAAGTTGCTCAGTATAGCTTTTACAGAAGCACAGGGACTTTTCTTTTTCATAAGTACAAACCTTACTTTCTTTTCAAGCAATTGAGTGCTACAGAGGTGCTTGATCAACTGGCAGCAGCTGTGAAGGTAGTTTTGCTTCGTATGTAGCCGTGTTGGGACAGCACCTCATAGCTGTAATTGTTCTATCAATGTCAGGAGGAGGCAGTATGAGGTATAAAATAGCTGCATCCCCACAATTTATCAAATATTTTGTAGTGGACAGGTTTAAAAAATGGTCTTTTTGATCTGATCTATTCGTCAATGGCAACATCTTAGATGCTGCCCAGTAATGAGTCTCAAAGGCAACCCCACCCTCAGATACTATCTCCACCTTGCCCTGGTGTCAGGGATTCAGTTCCTCCTGAGCATAGTTGCAGCGTAGGCAAGACAGGTAAATGAACTGATCTGAGCACTTACCTAACTTCTGATTTTCTTTCAAGTTCTCAAGCTAATGGAAGTCAACCCTAACCTACAAGCCCTCCTGGACAAGTACCATCTCTAAATGTAAGAGGACAGATCAGTCTCTCCACAGCTTGTTCATGCTGATTTGTTATTCTGTCCTAATTAAGTAGTCCCTGAGTGTTGAATCTGGTATTTTTATCTAAAAAAAAAAAAAAAAAGAACAGCTGTTCTGGTAGAAACTGGTTGGAAATATCAATTACGCACATATTGCACATAGCAAACAGAAAAAATACATTGCCAAGTTCATGGGTTTTAGTGATGATTTCAGTCATCTGTAGTCACAGTGATGGAGTGGCTCATGTGAGAGGTAGGCACATTCAGAAAATCTAAATTATTTCCCTGTTTAGGTACATGCATCAAAAGCCTAAAACCTCACTGCAAAATATGAGGATATTAAATTGCTTTTTGAATACCATATAATCCTCATCTAACAATCTGGGAAGAATTTAGTCATGTCAAAACCTACCAGGAGCTGTAACAGATAAAGCAGTAACTATATCATTCCTTTCACTTTGTCCCTTTCTTACATTTGATCACTAGTGTATTCTAATTGCAAGTGCATTTATTTTCCCACTATTTAAAATTGCAGTATGAATATAGCCATATGTCATGATACTTAAAAAATATTATATTTCACCTGTCGGGATGTAATTTGTACTTAGTGTTCTTCTAATTAGATTATTCATTTAAAGGGAAAAAAATTACCTTCTTCTTATCTCACACATACACAAACCTCTTCTTTGCCTCAACTCAGAGCTGTTAAAATTAAAATCTCTAAGAAGGTCTGACGATATCACCAAGGCTCGTAATGAAAAGGTCCTGCTGGACCTTCTTCAAACTATTTGCATTGACACCATAGCTCCTCTGCCTCTCAGCTTTTCCAGATAAATGCTCCAGCCTTTACACCTTTTTTTTCCCTCTCTTTCTTTGAATGACTATGCACTGCACATGCCTTTTTAATCTTCCCTGATGGGAAAGGACTTAACAGGCACCAGTGTGTCTAATTACAAATTATTTGAAAATGCTGCCAACATCAAGGAGGCACCATGGCTTCCAAGCTAATTTTAAAACTTCCTGAAGAGATTGTCCATTCCTTACTCCTTCCACCTCCCACTTGTTTCAATACCCCACAGCTAAGATACTTTGATCTTTCTGTATTTGTTAAAAGAAGAGTGGTAATAAATTCCACCTACATCTGATACTGAAAATCCAGCCTACTTGAGCTCAAACTTTTTAAAACATCAGGTGCCCAAATGAATCACAATACCCACATGTTCTATTTGCACGGCCCTTCTCAGACCAGTTTCTCTGTAGTTTTGTTCCCTGCATTCCTGAGGGCCTACTGGATTTTATTATCACAGTAAACATCAGGTTATAATCATCTTTGAAATAGAGTCGCATACCTCAGACACACAGAAAATGAGCAATGTTCCCTCTCATAAGTGGAATTGTAGAAGGCAAATGGATATGCACTAATTAGTTTCTAGCTGAAAAAGTCTGCAGGGTCATCTGTAATAGGAACCAGATCTCAAGCCCATTCAAATATGTCTTCTGATCTGTTGCAGAATTGCACTGTAAAGTACAATCAGGGTAGAACACAGATTGATAAGCAGGGAGAACTCTCTCACATCGTCAGATGGAAACTCTTTCCTAAATGCAAAGGACAACAATAACAACATATTATATGTTATAATTGTTACTATTAATTACAGTAATATGGAGAGCTGACAGAAAATTACATCACATTCTGCCCTTGAAGAGGGGTAGGCTCAGTGATTCACTGTTTTTATCTAAAATCTGCAAGCAATGAAGACAGACACATTTGTCTCATTATTACATGATATTTTTTTTCAGCTTTTAACTTTTTGATTCCTTACTTCAACACAATAAAAGAGCTCAGCTTACTCCATACCCTGAGCACAGCCCAACTGGTATCAGCAGCTGTGTCATCTAAGCCAGAATCCCTGACCCAAAAGTATTGCTGGTATTTGAGCTCCCATAGTTATCGTTCTCCTGTTTTCCCCTACAGTTTCTTGTTGATCTAGTATACTCCATTTCCAGTGCTCCTCCCTCCTTACATATAGTGGGTAATCACAACAGAGCACTGAGATTTCACTGGTATCTGCCCCAGACTTCGGTACACTGAGGTCAAGCACAATAACTGAAGTTCACCACTGCTTATGGGTTTGTGCTGCCTGCTACGATATGGGGGAATTGCCTATGTTATCCACTCCTGGTACCAAACACAGTTTCATTTCAGAGAGCCCTCTCTCCCTTGAAGCCTGAGCATAACACACTCATCCTATTGCAGACATGTGAGTTGTTGCATTACGATGCAAAGCTTGCCTGCCCCTGGTATATCACGAGGCCTTGAAACCTTCCCCTGTACTTCTGACTGCTCTAAACATGTGCACTCTCTTAATGTCA
Source organism: Pachyramphus minor (assembly GCA_013397135.1). Taxonomy (NCBI): domain Eukaryota; kingdom Metazoa; phylum Chordata; class Aves; order Passeriformes; family Tyrannidae; genus Pachyramphus; species Pachyramphus minor. The sequence goes on along the minus strand of VYXB01010745.1, from coordinate 532,688 downwards.
TGCATGAGCATCCCAATGTGTTAGCCCAAGCCCATGCTTGTTCTGAGAAGAGGGTTTTGTTGATTAGTGTTAGCAATCAGTGTAATGATACCTAAAATGAAGGATATTTCTTTCTGCAGCATTGATCTGCAAGTGCTTTTACCTTTGTGCTTTTCATTTGAGGTCCATTCTCTCATAGCTTTCCCAAGTTCCTTTCAAACTACCTTCAAACTAAAGCTGAGAGTGATACTGGATTTTGGTTTTTTTTGCAGAGAAATAAAATATACTTTTAAATGAATTGGAGTTTGATCTCAGGTAAATAATAAATACAAAACATGTATCTCTCACTACAATGGTAATGGATATTTAAACATCAAAATAAGTTTAAGGTTATCTATTTTGTAAAGGATCTTAATAGATAATTAAGTTATTTTTGCAGACTGTTGGAATTTATCTTTATTTCCATATGCAGCATTTTAAGAATATGATAAGGTTATATTACTTACACACACTCAACTAAAATGTTCTGGTTTATGTATTAAGTTCATGAAGGTTTAAGTGATATAAAACAAGCAGCTTTGTATTAAAAAAAAGCATATTGTAACTGCACACAATTTCTAAGTTAATGCCAGTTCTGCAAGAGCTCCCAGCCTGGGATCCTGAAAAGTCTCTGAGCTTTTAGAGGAGAAAGCTGCCAAGACTGTGAGTCCAGAACAATTAAAGTATTTGCAAGCTCTACTTGCAGAAAAAAAAAAAAAAAGCTCATACTATTATGTAATGGTGGAAATATAATGAAAAATTCCAAAAATAATTTTAAACATTGGGTCTTACAATATTAACCCAGCCACAATAGTACAGCTAGAATATCACCTGCTTCAAAAGCCTTTATTATAAATCCATTGTAACATATTATTCTTGAACTTACGTGTGTGTATATAATGCTGTATGTTGGCACATGGGCACACTCAGCTTTGGTTTGGAATAACAATATGTAGGAATAACAATATCTTGAATTTTTCAAGTTTGGCAACATATTTGAGTTAAATAGTGCTTTTTCATGTAATTAAGAGCTACACTGCTCATTTTCTACCTGGATGTTGTATGAAAGCAAAGAGCATCTGAATCCCTTGAACAGTCTGATCATCCTGCTAAACAAAGAGATCTGACTGACAGCCCTGATGACAGACAAGTAGGGTGATGCTGTTGTCAGCAGCCAGCCATGATAAAAGAGAATAAAAAATCTAACCAGGTGCAAAGCACACATCTACTGCAATTTGTACCATTAGTAAAGGACTGTTGGTTTTAAGTAGGTAATATGCACCTTTTGCCTCTTCTCCAGGTGCACCTGCTTTTTCAGGATATGTCTTATCTTCAACTCTCTCATTTAGTGCTTGGTGCTTCCTTTTAAGAAATTTCCTCTCTCTCCTTGGATAAGCATCCACAGACATTGCACTCTCCATGTCTGCCTGTCTGCCTGACTCTAAGGATTTGCTTTTTCTTTCTTTCTACCTCCTTCTCTCACTCTGCACACTCCTATTCTCTGGAAATACAGGTAACAATTTTCCAACTTCCATGTCCATGCTAGTCTGCACATGAACCCTCCTCTCCTGGCTCTTCCCACTGGTGCCCTTAGAGTCCCTCAACCCAACAAGCTCTTTCCGAGGTGCACGAATGTGTCCCCTGTGGAGGAAGAAACAAACCATTCCTGGGAAAAAAGGCAGAGCATTGCATATGGACATTACCTTTGCTTTTGAGGTCAGTCCTTCTGTGATGAGGCTTCCAAATCTCTGCCTCACTGCTCCTTTCTTCTCCTCACTACCCCCTCTGCATTTCAGCTTGCAACGAATGACGTGTCCCTCTTCATTTCCCTGCTTTCCACATTTCCAAAGTCTTTCGATGGAGCCTCCTCCAGCTGTACCTCTCTTACCGCTCCCTCCCACTCCTGCAAACTAGCCTTCTCCCCCCACACATGGGAGCCTTATGGGAAGAAAAGCCTGGGCAATGGAGCCCTTCTCAAAAACAGCTCCGTCTGCAAGGACACCCATGTAATTTTGCCCCCGGTTCTTTTGGGCAGCTCTCAACTGCTGGCTCTCCAGCACAGCTGTATGACTTCTCTTACTAGTCACAATTTCCACTATGCAGTGCTTCTCTCTGTCTGCTTGAACTCTCCAGTCATCCAGTCATGAATTTGTTCACCACGTTGTTCCTGCCTTTTAACTAACATGCCAATTAATTCCCTGCTGATTAGTTCATTCCTGATGCACTCTGCCAAATCTATTTCTAGCGGAATAAACAAGGAGGGATGAATCGGCTGCAGTGTTGTTGTTTTTTTCCCTGACCCCCACCCCCAGATCTGCGTCTGCCAAATCAAACAGGCTCAGGTCTGGTCAGTATTCAATAAAGATATTTCCAAAGAAATGCAAGGTGTTAAAGTGATGACTTTTGTGAAGCAGAAGGTAGACCCCCGACTCTGGTCCTATGTCTGTGTCAAACTGACATTTTGCTGTGATTTGAGAGGATGTGCAGCCACCACAGACCAAAGCTGCAGAATTGCTGCACACACAGGCTTATGACTAGACCCACGGCACTGCTTGCGAGTACTTTGGCCAAGTCTGCATTCTTCTTGATATTACTTCTCCAGTATCAACTGGCAAGAACACCCTCTCTGTTTCCTGACCAGCCTATTCTTACTTAACTCAATTTTCCACAGCCAAGATGCTGCACTCAACAGTGAGAAAAAAGATGCTTTTTCTCACAGGGCGAAGGACTGTCCAGTCACTCAGAATAAAAGCAAACACCCAGAAGTAAGGAGACAGACAGAGCAGTTTCAAACACAGCATTGTGATGGCAAGAGAGTGATGCTGGTTCAAAGCAGGTGAGGAGCTGATTGTGAGGAAAGCTGAGTGCCATCCTTTTAAGCATAGTCCATAAACATCAGCCAGCACTATCATTTAGTCAGCCATTTAAATGCACTTGAGAACAGAGAGGTTCCTCTGGAACCAGATTCAGGGGTATCTGCTTCTGACACCAGAAGAATGTGGTTTTGGCTGCTTCTGCTCCCCCAGTCCCACTGGCTCTGTGGCAGGGAAATTTCTGAGAAGACTGCCTTGTTTATGGAGCCTTGCCATTGAAACAGCAGGATACTCATTTGCAAAGTTATAAAACACCAGTTTTTAAAAGCAGCTTGTAATATACCGGCTTAATACCGACCAATCTCCGGAAGAACTGGAAACCTATTTTTTCAGGGCTGGAACTAGAAAACAAAATATCCAGGCAACAGGCAAATAACCCAAACAATCATCTGCCTCCAGCTTTTCTCCATTTAGCATGTGGCAAAGACAGTCCTGTTATGCCTTTCCAACTCCCTGCTAAGAGGAAGCGAACTGCTGATGGTCAGTGTGAGATGGGGACATCAGACTGAGGAATGCTCTGAGCAAGAATCCCTCCATGGAGACATGGCACAGAGGCACTGGCTGAGCAAACCTGAGGGAGAAACACACACACTCCCAAAATCCTGGTCCAAATCCAAACTATGCTGGTGAAGGGTTGCAGTGTGTGCCCAGTGTCCTAGTCCTGTGTTGGCAGCCTGCTAGCTCAGGACAGCTTTCAGCAGGCAGGAGTGTGTATCAGCAAAATTCTCGATTCCCTGTGCCACCTTGGGGATTGGCAGGACAAGAGGGAGCTCTATCTTTTCCCTTCCCTGTCTCTCTTCTCCTTTCTGCTGCCTTCCACATTTCCAGAGATGTGAAAGGACCACTGACCAGCCCACTGTCACCACCATGGCTGCATGCAAATAGTGATACCCAGCACCCATGTGCCATCACTACCACAGCAAGCGTTGACTGGGGAACTTTAACACAACCAACTAACAAGAAACTCCCTTTTTTTGTTGTTGATAAATTTACAAAACTGTATTATAAGCAACAGCAGGGTGTTCCATTTGCTGTCCCGAATGAGGACTGTGGCTTCCAGTCAGTTTTCTAAACTTGAGTAGCCTAGCATGACGCTTCTTTGTGATATGCCTGTGTCTGTCTGCGGCTCTCTCAGGACACACAAGAGCTCTGAGACAGCAAAACCCTCCTGGAAAGAGCAACATCTGCAGAAATATTTGTGGTCATCTCCCCATAAACTGGTTCAGCCCATGGCCTTTGAGCAGGTGTAGATTTATCAAGTTAAGGGCAAAACTAGAGGGACTCAAACCTTCCCCCAGACCACAAAACCCTAGCAGGGTGTTTGTGCTCTGGGCCATGTAGGAGAGCAGTATCTGTGAGGGTGTCCTCAGCACTGCTGCTTGTGTCCTGCCCTGGCTGCCATACACACACTGAGTGCAAAAACTGGACACCCTGAGTGACATGAAATTCCTGACACAACACAGGGAACCGATGGCAGGCTAGCTCTGAGATGTTAACATCTGTAGGGCTGGAGGTCTTTTAAAAGTCCGCTCATGAGCCACCAGGGATTTCAATAAAGGTCTGAAGGGACACAGATGCTTCTGTGCAATTTCTAGGAGCATCCATCTTTGGAGCTGCCCCAGGGGCCAGCTGGCCTGCAACTGCTCGACTCTGACTGCTTTCAGCCCTGCACACAAGCTGGAAAGCAGCCCATCTGAAACAGCTCCTCTCTTCCTAGCCTGGTTTATTATGCCAGTCACCTCCACCACTGCCGTGCCCATTAACCTGCCTGTCCCTGCACAAACCACCACTGCTTTGTCTTATTCAGCTGCAGCCATTTCTCTCTCACTTGAGATAGAGTGCTGAGCATCTGTGAAGTGTTGTGCTCCATTTTACACCTGCTTTGGACCACTGCAAATCAGTAAACAAAATATCTCCGATGCATGATGCCTCCCTTCCCTGGCTGGGATGACTGCCTGTCACTGCTCCAGGCACAGGCACCTGCAACTGGACGCAGACTGCCCGTGGCATTGCCATGGGCTCATGTGGGGAGGCAAGGCAGTCAGAGGAACCCACACAGATCAACAGGGAACACAGGTCTGACACTGAGAGCCTACACAACACTTCACAGCATGCATTGACCCAATGTTGTCAGACCCAGTGGGTAAGAAGGAAGAGGGCACTTCCCAAGGGCGCATCGAGATTTATGCTTGCTGCTGGGCAGTTTGCAGGATTTCGTGGCAGATGCTGCCTCCCCTTTTGCATAACATGTCCCCTTATTATCTAACTCTTACTTTATTGCTTCTCCAGTTCATACACCACTGGGCACTTCCCTCTGGGCTCTCAGCCACAGGACTCCTAGCAATGGCAGAACAACATGAGATTAGAGATGGATCCATCAGGAGTTTGGTTGGGGCAGCTGTCTGTAGTAACTCCCTCAGCTAACACACCCCATGCCTGTCCCTGTGAAGGCAGGATGTGGGTACACTCCACAGCCTCAGGTGCTGCATGGCTTAAACTTTTGCACAGTTCAAGCATCTTTTGGCCTTTTCTCATGCTGGGGTGAACACAGGGCTGCCACTGGTTTTCCTGCCTGGGTTAATTAGAAACTATGATCATCCACTCAATTTCTAATTGCCTAAAGCATGTCTGCTGTTTTGCATGTTCTAGAAATGCTATTGTCACTTTTCCTGGGTTTACTTGCTTTCATTGTTTCTTCCTGTTAGCCTTCACTGCTTGATTGTATTTATTTGCTGCATTTCCTATTTATTGCAATGTCTGCTCCTGTGTGACTCCTCTGTCATAGAAAGACTCAGCTAGGCACAGGAGGAAAGAGGATGTACCCATGCAGAGGAGAAGGGTGAGACAAATAGAACAGGCAAAAGCATTAGGTTATTGCTAATAGGAGTGACAGGATGTGGGTTATTTCTTCCCTCCGGACACATGGAGAAGGGTCAGCTGAGAACAGTTCCTGTACCAGCAGCTCTTCAGGAGGCAATTGCCCCTCTGATCTTACAGCAGAACTGTGTGTGCAATCACTCCATTGTGCAGCTCTGCACAAGTGATCTTCTCTAGGTTGAGGACCTTAAATAGCAGTGTGTTTAATGTGGGTCCTTTCAGTGTCAAGGAGCAACCAGAGGCTTCCAGCTGGCAGGCTGGAACCTGCTGTAATTTCTGGCAGACAGGTGTCAAGAAGCAAGTCAGTGAGGTGTGTCCCAGTTAAACATGCACCGCTGCAGTCCAACCCAAACCTTATTCTCCATTTGTTTGGATTAGCCCCATTCTTTACTAAGTGATTGCAGGAGATCACTGCACTAAAAGGGCAATGCATTTGCCTTGTGGAAACTTCAGGGTAGGCTGGTCCAGTGGCTAAAGCAGAAGAGTACTGAACAAACCAAATGCAGGGCAGGAGAGGTGATATGCATGGCCTGTCCCAGAAGGAAATCAAAGAGGTGAAAAAGAGAAGACAGCTGCAACCTTGATGCAGAGCTAGAGTGTGTTATCTGGGATTTCTGGACGAGGCAGTTGTCCCTACATATTGTGTTCCTGCTGCTGTTCTAGGCCTTCACCCCTCTCCTTTTGTGTGGAGTGATGGTGAGAAGTTACTGGAAGAGGTGACATTGAAAAAGTTTCCTTACAGTGTTTCTGACCAATTTTGAGCCAAATGCAAAGTCTTCTGAACTAGTCCTATTAGGTAGACCCTGGATATCACTACAGTTTGTGTAGGTCGGGTGAATGTTGTGTACTTCTACAAAGAATCCAACACACCAGCATTACAAAGGGCATGGGTCAGGTCAGAAATTGGGCAAGGCACAGCAAATTTACCTCAGGCAAGGTATTCAGGACAGCAGGTGCCAGAGTCATCAGAGAGGGCTTGCCTAAGCTTAACACTGGTGAGGGGCTGTTAACTGTGTATTTTCATGCTTTTTGGCTTGTAACATTTTTCTCAATGAACACATTGTCTACCCAAAGCTCTCAGACTTCCAAACTTAAGCCCAAGGATCTCATTTTTCAGCATCTGGCTTCTTCAAACTATTTAGGGAAAAAAAAAAATAAACAGCGACATTCACATAAATGAATGATTTATTTGCAACTTTTTGATTGATATTAGTACACTTGACAGGTCCAATTTATATGCAAATCAGCTTACATTCACAGCACAAAGAAGGAAAACTTCATTTCTCATGCTTTGCAAATCATTAAACCCTCTGAACTCTTTGCTTAGTCATATGTTCCTCAAAAGCATCAGTTTAATCACAAATTACTTGTCCTTGCAATCCATTAGCCTCCAGAGAACTCTAGGCTTGGAGAACAAGCCATTTTTGTGGGAACGCGTGAAATTAAGAGTGGGCTATACTGTACCACAAATGTAAAAGCTTTGCAAATTATGGGCTTTTGCAGTGTATGCGTGTGCACCAGATGTTAGAAGACCACAAATGAGGACACCAGATTTCCCAGTTCCTGCTTCTGGCTGTTTTCTGCTGTTCCTCAGCTCCCAGCTCTAATTGCTACCAGAAGCATTTTCTTAGAAGGAATCACTCTGCTGGACAGCTCTTGCTCTGTGTATCGCAGGCTTTGCTAACTGAGCCTTGAAAAGAATCCAGGTCCTATCCTGTAAATATTTACATGGATACAGGACTGACACTGCTCTTAAATCAAAGAGTACAGGACAGGAAATGGCATGCAGAACAGAAGGACTCTGTATTCAGACAGACCTGGAAGCGAAAGAACCATAACTACTGTGATGGCTTCTCCAGAGTTTGCCACCTGGGACTGCTCCTGTAAGTGCTGTGTTCTCAGGAAAGTCCTGATCTGAAGCCTGGTGACATCAATGGGGAAAAAAAATCCCTCTGGTACCAAAAGGTTTTGGACCAGAACTACTCTTTAGCATTCATATCTGGAAAAAAAAATTATCTTCACCACTTGGTGTCTCTCTTCTGCTCCTAATTTATTATTCGTATTTAAGGACAGATCTGGACAGGAAAGGGTAAGTACATTATTTGCAGAAACAGCACCTGAAACAGGAAAGCAAGAGCAGCAGCAGATGCCGAGGAAACATGATCTGTTCTTTAGTTGGTCAGACTGTCTTTCGATGTATTTAGCCAATACTCTTTTCTCTCATTCTGTGACAAAGGACACTGCCTTGTGAGTTCTCATACAAGTCATGACTTGAAGAAGTGGCAGTGTTAGGTGGCCTGTGCATGATCCTGGGAATCAGGAAGCTGGATTTTTGTGGCTTTGTGGAAGCCACAAAACCGTTCTTGCTCAACTTCCCTATCATGGGAAAGGGAGAGTTCACTTGTTCACTTACCTCAGAAGACTGCAGGGACAGCTGAGGACAGCTGATGACTGAGGACAGCTTTGGAAAATGCCCTGGCTATCTTTTGTAATTAAACGAGAACAACAACAAAACATTGCAAAATAAAACAAAATCAATAAGATTTCTTCCAACCAAAACCTTCGCAAGAATGACATATTTATAGCAAGAACAATGTAAAGAACTGGCATTTTCTGTGTAAACCACTTAGGATAACAAGCCTTTTTTCCATCTGTCTGTGCCTACACAGTCATGCAGCCTGTGGATATCTGGCCACGGCTTGCTGCCACCAGGCCACTCCGCCCTGCGCGTCCCTGCCCCTCCAAAACCGCAGGGAGGACGCTCAGGGCGGCGGAGCCTCTCGCGGCTCGGAACTACAGTTCCCAGCAGGCCGCGGGAAGGGGCGGGGCGGGCGGCACGCACGCGCACTGCTCTCTCAAGCATGGCTACGGTGCTGTCCCGGGCGCTGAAGCTGCCGGGTAAGGGCTCCGCGCCCGCGGCAGGGACGGAGGCAGCGCTGGCCTGCAAGGGCCGGGCGGGGCCGGACAGCCGCGCCCGGGGCGGCGCCCGGGGGNGGGACGGGGTAGCGCTCCGGGGCGCTGGGGGAGTCGTGTGTGGCGGCAGAGGGCCTGGGCCGCGGCCCGGTGAGGGGGCTGCGCGGGAGGAAGGACAGAGCTAGTCCCTCTCGAACCCGGTCCTGGCGGGTTTTGCCCGCAGAAGCCAAGGCAGGAGTTCGGTGAGTGCCACTGCAATTACCCAGGTAAATGTTTAAAGCCTGCCTGCCGCCTCTGCACCTTCGAGCCAGAGATCCTCAGCGAGATGAAAGGACAGTCAAGTATAAGGGACTATTGTGTGTGGTGAGCAGCGGTCCAACAACCGTTCTCTTCAGCGAGGAGATTAAAAGGGAATTAAAATACCTTGTGAAATAGGTCTTGAGAGTGAACTAGTTGCTGTTGGATTGACTGGAGACGGTGCCAGTGCACCTGGCTGCATTAACTTCAATGGAAGAGTTCCTCGTTGCCCTTCCTAACTGTGTCTGGCCTCTGGGACAGCCATGGGACAGAGACAGGGCCCAGCTGTGTGCTGCTGGGGTGGGCTCCTCCCTGGCACTACACTCCACTGTGGTCCTGCAGTGCCCTAGTCTGTGAAGCTGCGCTCAGTGGACCAGTTATACTTTCTCCTTCTGTTGGTCCATGAAATTATGTCTTTGAGGTCCTTCCTGCCATCTTTTAGTAACCCATACCAGGAGTCACTACTTTTAGTTTATGTGGTGCCTATTAGATCTCATTCAAAGAAATTTTGTTTACAAATCTGTTTCTTCCTGGTTATGTATATATATGTCTATTTAAATGGGAAGGAACACATTTTACACGAAGTCTGTTTAGGAAAAGGGCAAACTGGTGGGTGTAAATCTGTGCATTAGGGCGAGACCAGTGGGGAACTGTGCAATAACAAGTACAGATCTCTTCTGGGACCTTTAGAACCAGCATGATCTATTTGATATCTGCTGTTAGGAGACACTGATTTGGAAAGATCACAACAGACTTTGCAATTGTCCTTAAGAAAAAAGTTCTTTCATCAGTCCTTAGGTTAAATTGCGGAAATCATACCTTTTTTGTTTGTTTAATTCTTGAACAATGCAGCTTCCAACAGCAATGAGAAAGCAGAAAGCCTATTGCTATATCTGTTTTTCCTACTGCATCTCATTAAATTAATTAAAAATCAATATGCGGCGACTTACCTCCCCATGCGCTGAGAAATGTCTGCCAGTACCCACTGACTAGTGCCTGCCAACTGCCAGAAAAATAAACAGAACATGAAGTAAGGATGCTAGATACAAAGAATACTAGAACCAGTCATCATTGGAATAATGCACTGAGAATTGCACTCCCAAAATCTACTCTTTCACCCCAAAGTGAGTGCAAAGAAAAGCCTTTCCAGTCAGTCAAAACCAGAAAAAAAAAAGAGATCAGAACTAATATCTTTCAAGCCATCAGCACTAGAAATGAATATTTCATTATGAGTGGAACCTGATTTCAACACAGATCACCTCACAGATGCCTCCTTTCCAAATCACAATCACACAATTAATCTATTCTTCATTGAGGGGTCACATTCTTCTATTGCAATAGTTGCAAGAGCTGCCTGTGGAAAAATAACATTACGCAAATACACAGGGGATTTTCAAAGTCACAAAGTGCAGTTTAGAAACTTACTGCCCTTGATAAGTTTGGGGCATTTTCTGTCTGTTCAGCCTTTGAAAACCTCCGTGTTCAGTTTTTGCTTTTTCTTCTAGTGGCTTAAAAAAAAAATAAATCAGAGTGATGTGACCAGTAACTTAGCCACAGACCACAAGTAACACTTCCTCTGGTTCACTTCCCCTGTAACCACAGGCCAGTGAATGGGAACCTCTCTTTTATCACTGATGCCATGGAAAAAATGGAATACAATTTACAGCAGGTCAGAACAGAAGTTGCTTTGTTCACTATACCTCTGGGAGCAGACGGGAAACTGACTTAGCTGATTCTAACTGCATAAGTGCAAAGTGGATGCAAGGTGTATATACGCTTAGAGTCGCTACGGAAAAGACGGATAACAAAGTGTGAGTTATACAGATCTGGTAGGTCCATAAGGCCACAGAACTGCAGATTGCTTTAGCATGGAGACTAATTTATCGTGAAGGCTGCACGATGATTATTGTTTCAGGAGATATGGTGAGAGTTTGACCAAGAAACTGGCTGGGATCTAGCATGTCTGCTTCCACGATGGAAGACTGAAAACTGCATGTATTTTCTGACAGCTGATCACTTGCAACAGAGGCAGTTTTAGATTTCTCTTGATGGACAAATGTTTTTCCCCAAACCTGAGCCTGGTTGTTGACCAGAAAGGGAAGAACCTGACTTCTAGAGCATTTACAAATAAATCTTAATTCTGTAAATGGTGTGAGACTGCCCCTGTTTTCTCATATTCTTTACTGGTTTTTATGTTTATCTATGATTTTCTGTTGAAAAATAATTTGGGAGTGATTAAACGAAGCCAGGTGGGATAGCCCTTTCCCACAACAAGTGATCTAAAACTCAGATGAAGAGTCATGTTCCTTCTGCTCACTCTCCAGCCAGGTGAATCATGAGTTACAAGTTCTCTGCACCACAGGACAGCCTTGGAAGTCTGGGCTGAGCACATCCTTGCCAGCTCTCCACATGCATTCCCAAAACACCTAGAGATTGGTTGTTAGAGTTCTCTCTGAACAGTGGGAGATAAGCATTTGAAATGTCTGAGATTAGATATACAGTTGTGTTTTACGTGTGCTAGGTGAGTGTTCTAACAGCCATTTTTAAAGGGCAGAATCTTCCCTCTCGTGGCATAAAAAATCAGCAGGTCATTTTATGCCTGACCTTACTGAGTAACTGTGCCTTGTGGGAGTGCTAGATAACCTTTTGAGGAAAGGTAGGGTGGACGAGTGCCAGTTTCTGATTCCTAGTCAGGGTTAGACATGAATTAAAACTTATCAGCATCCTGCTTTATAACTTTCCTAGAATTCAGTAGATTCTTTCTTATGTAGATCATCAAAAGGTGTCATTACTGTGTAGTAGCTATCTTCTAGCCAATGATCAGTGGTTCTCAGCAAGACAGGTGTTCCTGTTGCAGATTATCTGTAGCTGACACCACTGTCAATGTTGACAACATCTCAATCCCTGCCAAGGCTGCACGATGTGAGCCATAGTTTTGAGGTCCTTTCTGTCTCCTAGAGATCCAGAACAAAAGTGTTCCAGATAAAGTTCATTGTTACCAATGCTTTTAGTTGCTCCAAGGATGAACAGCATGTTTCTGTCTTCTAGGTTGACTGGAGTTAAAATAATTTACCAAATTACTGTATATCTGCAGTGTAAGTATGGTTTGAGGTGTTTCACTCAAAGCTCACCAGTTTCCAAAATCGGGAGCAGTCTAGTTAACTGTCCAACTTTGACTTCTCAGGCTAAATACCATTTACCTTGGGGCCAGCCACATTTGTGTTTCATACCATTCTGACCTGGCTTGAACTGGCACATCTGGATCTGTAGTAAGAAGCTGCAAATATCCTGGCAGTGAGACCTCTCTGGAATTTTTTGTTTTCGCTCAGTAGTCTTTCAGTCACTGTCAGCACAACCTACTGTATAGACATCTGTGAAATTTATGCTGCAATTTCTGAGCAGAGACCTGTGTGCCACTGAGGTCAGTGGCCTTATGTGCACTCACAAGGTGAAGCCAGGTTATCAAGACTTCCTTAAAATCCCAGACTTTGAACACCTGTTTAGAGCAGACCTATGTGAAACAATGCAGTGTGTCACAGGGATACATCATACCGACCCACAGGAATGCAGTATTTTTTGGCTGGGTGCACTGCCTCTACAAGGAACAGATTTTTGGAGTGTGTATGTGCATCAGATTATTTGACATGAGTCTTTTGTAGAAGCCCCCAGTTCAAAAAGGAAGAGCATAACCTAGATGTGTGATCTGGTTGGATATTTTTGGATAATTTTATTTCCTTCTGTTCGGTATAGGTGGTTTATCCTGGCTGTTTCGTTTAGTATGGGGCTTTTGACTTTTAGTGGGATTGACAGTTTTTCTTAAATCCTAAAATTGACACTGAATGCCAGTTATAAGTGGTATAGGAAGGGGAAACAAAGGTCCTTTTGTGAGGTGAGAAATGAGAAAGAAATGAGATACATGTGCTTTATAATACATTCTAGATTATGCAAAATGACTGTGTTGCACCAACTAGATACTACAGTACATCTGTAACTGTAACATCTGTTGAGTCTGTCTTTAACAAGAAAACCAGAAGTAAGGTATGTTATTCAGGAAGAATGATCACGAAAGCTCTTAAATTTCCGCCCTATAAAACCTTCCCATCATCTTAGTGTCAGAGAGGGGTTACAGCGTGCATATATTTACTTATTATTTATGGCTTGCATGTATCACTTCAGGCATCTTTGGCACAAGTTAGCCCCTGTCTCAGATCAGCTTTAAGCAAAGGGAAATGAGGCAGATATCTGGGATAGCAAAGTCCCACCTTGGAACAGGAGAGAGAGAGAAACAGGCTGAGACTCTGCAATCATTGGAGCAGTGGCCATGGCTCCATGCCCAGCCTGGTAGCACAGGGCAGCTCCCTGAGACGTGATCCTCCACTCGTAGCTCAGGGCAGCGAGTCTGCGTGATCTTGGCTGTCCCCATAAACAGATGGTGCTGGGTTTATGCCAGTGTGTATGAGTGGACTCTGTACCTGCCCTCACCACACTCCCTCTGGCTCTCTAGGGCTCAGGGGAGAAGTCGTCCACATGATGTGCCAGGCGTCTGTGGAGGGGACACCTAAAGCTAAGCTACTTTCTTCTACCACCACCTGAAGGGATCAATACTAAGTTATCTATCTCAGCCAGGCCAAGTACAAGCTGTTGGGCCTACTGGGATCAGGAACAGAGCAGGTGTGCTATGGTTGCCTACTGCAGGGGCTGGAGCATTCCTCCTGCAGAGCTGAGCTGTGCAGAGAAACAGGTGTCTTAGAGGGGCAGCCCAATTCCTCTAGACACCAGAATGTTACTGGCCCAAAAGGGCAAAATCACTTCCCCCTCATTTTCAGGGAGTCAATACCTATTTTTACCAGCACTTCAAAGAAACCATGCCCAGTGCTCTATCCCTTCTATCCCTCATGAAGCAGGACAGCAGATGTGGCACGCTGGAAGGCAGCAGTGCTGCTTGGACCAGGCAGGAGGAGGAAGTGAAAAATGAGTTAGAGGGAGGCCCCCTCAGAGAACATAGACTACGGGTGAAGAGGGACTGTGTTGGGATTAGAGGCTGGCGAATGCTAAAGGAGTTCAGACCCTGAAGTTAAGGCAGTGCTGTGGTTTAGGTACTCATGTTCTTTAGGTACTTCATGTTTGTATATCGCATTACCAATCAGGAAATATTAGAATTAGGTCAGCCATGAATTCCGTATGTGTGTGTGTGTGTGTGTGTGTATGCATGTACTTTGATTGTATATAAATATACATCTATCTGAGGGAAATAAACTGAAAGCACCTTTTCTCCTGCAGCTGCTACTCTGAAACATGGAGAGACCCTGTCTTTTCTCTCACAATTCTTTCTTGGATCCATGCAAAATGCAGACTGCTCTGTTATCCCTTAGGTATCACTTTCCACTGTAGCCTTTTCTCCACTGAGATCCTGCAAAAGTGAAGAACTTAGGCTTTATTTTCTCTTTCTGTCTCTTCTCTCAGGAAAGAAGAGCCCAGACCTTGGGGAATATGATCCCCTCACTCAGGCTGACAGTGATGAAAGTGAAGATGACCTTGTACTCAACATCCAGAAGAATGGGGGGGTCAAGAATGGGAAGAGCCCCCCTGAAGAGATACAGGACCCTGATTCTGATGTGGAGGTTGGAATGACAAAGCAGCACACATCAGAGACTGCACCTGAGGGTTATCCTGCAGAGACAGCTGGGAGTTTGGAGCAGAAGGCTGCTCCTTCCCTCATGCCATACCTGCGCACAGCAATCTTTTTGCTCACGGTGGTGATCTCGATGATTCTTGTGTTGGTGTGTGCGTTTCTAATTCCCTGTCCCCCTAGAGACTTGCATAACACCTGGAACCGCAACCTAGGTCAGGGAGCAGGTGAGAAAGCCCCAGGAATGGCATCTGGCGTGGGGGAGGTGGCAGCTTTTAGGCTGAGATCAGTGGGAGAGACCTATCTGGGAGAGCCAGGTCAGAGCAGAGACCCTTCCTCACCCCTACAGATGCTCTGAGATAATAGGCAGGTGGGCATGTCCTGCTCGCTCTTCAAGCTGAAGCCTGTGAAATCTGGCATCAGTTGATAACAGTGCTACAAAATTTTGTTTCTGCCAACACCAAAAATTATTTTAACTCTTCCCCCATCCTGCCTTTTTATCTGGATGGTGTGCTCTGTTCCAGATGGCCCAGCCCACTTTAAAATACAATGCCTCTCTTTCTACAGCCTGGGTTTTACCAGCACCTCCACACCGAAGTGTGCGAGTGTGTTTGGGTGGAGAGGGATAGAAGTCTTTGTGTTTTCTAACTAGCTTAACTAACCTTATTTAATTGTCTTTTTGTCCTGCTTGAATCCATAAATCAAAATTTGAGATCTTTTGTTATCCTGTACAGGCCATTGATAAGAGTTCTAAAGTATCTCCCATTCTTACTTCTTCAGTAAAGTAACAGTGGTTTGTGAAATAATTTCTGCCAAGTCTAGATATGTCTCTCCCTCCTTGCTTTCTGCCCTGGCTTCCAAATCTAAGCCTTTCACAAGATACATAGCTCCTGCATCACCTCAGAAATTGAAGTGGGAAAGGTAAGTCTTTTTCTGTTAGCTTTGTTCCTTTTTCTGACCCAGATACTACATTTCTATCTTTCCATGCAGTGAAACATCTTACCATGGTGTGAGCTGCCTGGCATTGGTAGTTCCGTAGCAGACTTTGTGAGGCTTGTTTGTCCATGAACCTCTTTTCTGGACCAGCCCTCCTCTCCCAGTGTAGAAAATGAGCTGAGTGGTCTTTTTGACAACTGTGCAGTGATTCTCTGTAATTGTTGCAGGTGGCATATTATCTCCACTGGAACTGTGTGATGTAAATGGCGATGGACTCCCAGACATCCTCATTGTCTTCACTGCCTTGATGAATGCCAGTGTCATGGGTAAGCACCACACCTCCTTTCCGTTCCTATTTTTTATGTCTCAGTATGGACCTTTGTATGTTTGTCTTATGCTGGAGGAGTTCCTGCTGCTGCAAATCCACTGCACTGCACTTTTCAGAGTTCCTTAAAATTGCTGGTGTACTGTTCCCATGGTTAGTCATGCTTATAATTTTCACTGCAAGCCTGCGCTCCCATACCTTTTGGGTCAATATCACCTGTTTGCCTTTATTTCATCTTGGGGCAACTTCATCTCTTTGTCCTGCATTTGTGCACACTTGACTTGGGAACAGAGATAGAATGATCAGAAAGCACTGCACAAATAGCAAATGGAAATAAGATGTGTTTTTTCCCCCCTTGCTATCTCAGACTCCTTCACAAAAGAGCTCAGTCCAACTACTTCCATTTTACAGGCACAGAAATGGAAGCACAGAGGGAAGCAGCTTGACAAAGGTTGCAAATGAAATTCAGTGGTAGGGTCTCGACTCTTTCCTGAACAGTGGTCCAGTGTCCTGGTCATTACCAAGGGTAGTTGGCAAAAGGAATTGTGGTGGCCAAGCTGACTGTTGGAGCACCCCAGTTCTTCTGAACTAAACAGTGACTTGCCAACAGGAAGCAGTACAGATTTTCTTAGAGCAGCTGTAGATCAGTGTTGCAGGAAACACCCTCGTTTTTCTGCCTTTTTCAGGTCAGTCCGTATGCTTGCCAGGATCCAAATTGTTGTCAATTCACAGATAATAGACTGATGATAGGGAAGATACTATTCCTGGCTGTTTAGCAGGTATCACCCTGCTTCCTCCTCCTGGCTGCTTTGCTTTTTCTGTTAATCCTCACACCCCTCAGGTAACATAGCAGCAGCCTGCTGATACTGGCCACTGTTACACAGGGGCTGCCAAGCCCACTGACATCCCATTGCACTGGGCTTCTGAAATCCTGGAGGTTCCCAGCTGTCTGATATACTGTGTCTGCCCATCCTGGCATCGCCTGATATTAGGTGAATCTGTTCAGTCTCGGAGCAAACATACATTGCACAGCCTGAAGAAAATTCTTAGGGGAGCAAAATGCCTTGGCTCTTCAAAGAGTAGGGTCATAAAAATATCATTAGAAGATAGGGAAAATGCCTTTCTCCACTGCCAAGCAAGGCCCTTGGTATTTCAGAGCAAGTCCTATTAGAAAGAAACCTATGAACAGAAAGAAAACTGTAAAGTAATTTAAAAAATAAGTGAGAGAGGGAAATACTGTTGATGTAAAGGCGGCATTCAGTTCATATAGATTGTTCTTGCATTCAGTATTTTTGCCATTGCACTGTATTTATCTTTCATCACAGATACAGTTCTCAGCATGCTCTCAGTGGAACTAGTCATACCTCATTGCCTCCTGGATTATAGCTATTCTGGAAGACAAAAACCAAATGCTAAAACATGTATAAGCACATCGCAGTCCTAAACCCACATAGCTGGACATCAGCCCACCTGTGGCTTGTGCTCAGAACGTTCACACAGTGTCAAGTAGAGATAAGCTTGGGATAGGTACCAGATGGAGTAAGCTATGACTCCTTAGCTGTTTCTCCAACTTGTACACGGAACAGCTGTGAGCTGCATTCAGGAGTTAGTTGTTCTTGGTCGCTGTCAATTGACATAACAAAGATAACTCAATCTGGAGCAACCTGTTAGCATAAACCACATGATTTTCAGTTTGAGAAGAGGTTTGCTTTAGAGAGTAAACTCAGACTTGTATATAGCCAGTGGCACAGATATGCCCCTTGTGTAGTCAGGTCATGTGTTGCATGTGTTGCTAGTAAGACAGAAGTTGACTGGGACTGTTGTTATTTTGAAATGTATGGGAGTTCATCTTAAATTGTAATATGACCATACTAGATGGAGATTACAGTAACCACCCTTATGTCTGAGGGAAGGCTGAGCTAAAAGTTGCTCACGTTTGGAATCAGAGCCAACATTCAATTGAAACAGCACAGAGTACTTTATTTTACAAATATTTTGTGCTAACTGGTGAATTAGAAAAAGAACCCTGAATTACACCAATTATATTTACATTCAGTCTGTTTTTCACAATAATAAAACTCATTTGCAAAACAAAGGAAAAAGCACTCAGACTGCCAATCACCTTCTGTTGCTCCAGAATTACAAACAAGCCATGACTTTCCTATGAGGTGATATCTGCCTTGGGAGTCACTTAAGTTTTCCCCTTGGTGCTAGCTGTTTTGTTGAGGGAGAAGGGATCAGAAGAATCAGTCTGGTTTGACAGCAGTAAATTTCACATGAGGAAGTCAGCACAACTGAGCACATTGTCCCCAGGAACTTGGTTCTCTGTGCCCAGCTGACCATATTTCTTGCTGTGAGCTCCGGTCCAATCTCCATGATTGTTCTGCATTGTTAACTGGCATCCCAGCTTGTCTGGAGATTAGTGCTAGTCTCTGCAGGCAGAGAGACTGAGCCATGGGGTGGGATTTGACCTTTGCTTTCAGACAGTGTGGATTTGGCTGTCTTGAGCCACTCAGCTCCAGGAGCTAGAGCTGGAAGTGAACACAAGGACGAAAGGCAGCACAGTCACAGCCTCTGATACCAAGGGATTACACTCGCTCTTTCCTGCCTCTTCTAGGTGTCTCTAGACCCTCCGTAACTGTGGTGGCACTTTCTGGTATGAATGGCAGCACCTTGTGGTCCATCCAGCTTCCAGAGGAGACTCGGAGTGTGCAGTGCAACGGGCTATCTCTGGGGGCAGCTGCAGAGCCTGTCTGCCTTGTTACAGGAACATCAAAATTCCTCAGCCTTCTCAGCGCCCCCACAGGTACAGTCAACTACCGGCATTTTAGAAATATGCTGCTGCTTTTTTGTTTTCTTTAGAGGGATAATAAACATGAATGATTCAGTTTTGGCACTTTATGGTGGCTGTTATTTAGTGGCATACAGGAAGGAATCGAAACATTAATGAGTTTTGAGTTACATGTGATAAGAGGATCCAAACCATTGCAGCTCTGCGGCAGCATTTTCATCCTGCCATGTGAGAATATTTCAAATGGTTAATCTTATCCTGTAGCATCCCCATGTCATAAAGAATATGTAAAGTCTGTTCTCATCAGCATTGAGCTGTTAGTACAAGCCATCACTTACCTAACAGCACTGCAAAGCTCAACTACAATCTTGGATAAGTTATATAAGGATATGCACAGCAGCCAGGAAATCTTACAGAGAAATTAGGACCGTAGAAGAATTGATTAGATGTGAATGAATATTGCATTTTTAATCACTGGATCATGTGCACCTTCATTCTCTGATTACTGTTTGTTCTACCACATTCATTCACTGGCAGAAATATTCGTAGGTAGGTATAAGGATGCTTTTGGAATCTGAAGAGAGAATGGAGACATATAAGAAACCTGGGGTTTAAGTGACAGATCCAGTCAATGAGCAGTGGCACCTATCTTTCAAATGCTTTTAGGGACCAGATTACTTGTACAGTGTTTGCATGGTCAGGACCATGAGCTGTCTCCTTTACCAGCAGTAATTAATATTATTAATGTACAGGTTTGGCCTTTAGTTTATTTTGTCATACAGGGTCAAACCCTATTATCTTACAGAGCAGCAGCAGCAGCAAAACATTTTTTAAGATTGAAAAAGCAGAAGTGTTAGCAAAAGACCAGAAAAGTAAAAGCATTGAATTTCATTTTTGCCCTTTTCTTGGGGTGTTTATTTGCAAAGTTTGCAAATCTGGTTTTCCTGAGCTTCCAGCTGGGTCCATGCTGGACTGCTGAACCATTTGACATCATGTCTGCTAACATGCTTTCACCCTAAGGTGAAGTGAGCTTGCCATGCTGGAATGGTAATTTGCCGCTGGGAATTTAACTGAGATACAGATTTGCACTTGGAATATGAGAACTGCCCATCTGTTCCCTTTCCTCGCATCTACCTAGCCTTTACTTCTGGCTGAGGGAAACAACTGCTGTCCTGCAGAGCAACACTCTCATTTAGGTTCTCCTTCTACAGTGAACCTGAAATATTCTCTGATATTTCAGGAATTGTTTAAGGCTCAGGTCTTTCTAGGGAGATGGTAAGAAGGATACACAGGAGGACTTGAGGCCTGACTCAAAGACAATCTGAAGAAATGCTGGGAGAAGAATATTGCTTCCCACTGCAGCTTGCCCCAGTGTGTAGATTTGTCTTTCCTCTTCTCAGAGAATGGGGGGAAATAAGCTCTCTTGCTGCCTCCTTCAAGAAGGTTTTGTGCAACCCTCTAGGGATGCCCTCTCTTTCCACAAGTGCTGCAGGTGTCTTTCCTCCTGTTCTTCCTGCAGGCAAGACCATCTGGACACTGAACTCTATCCACCTCTCAAGTGGGATCCTGGCTGCACCGGCTACAACTCTTCCAGATGTAGACGGAGATGGGATTAGGGATATTGTTGTTCTGGCTCTCAAAGAGACACAGGTACAGCATATCCCTATTCAAGGTTTGGAGAGACCTTGACTCTGGAGGAAGAACAGAGAGTGGAAGGACTGTACAGGAGCTGCAAGAGCCCCTAATTTTCCTTTCCTTGCTGAAAAGCACCCTTTTTTCTTCCAATAGGTCAGAGCAGTTAGATCAAACAATAGTAGTGACACTACCTGCATTTCTTGACAGCTGGGAATGAACAGAAGGGTCATTATTTAGCCCTGACTGAGATTTGAGAATTATCTGTTTCTGTTCAATGAATGCGTGGTTTGAAGTGATTATTTAGCAGCAGTGTAGGGATGGATCTCTGGAGAAAGGAGCATTTAGTTTACCCAAAAGAAAGAAATACTTGCATGATTAATTCAGGTGCAGATTTCCTTTATGTTCATCCCTCCCCACAATTCTAACATTGGTGTTGTTAGAGGATTTCAGGTTTTTGAAGTTCCTTCCATATTTGATGCATTCATATTTAGAGAAAAACCTGAATGTAAGATGTCCAGGAAGCCAGACTGAGCAAAGAGAAAGTGAACACTAGCTAGATCTTGTTGAGGGGGGAAAAATGCAGTGGAGCTTCATGCTATGGGATTGGGGAAAGATTCAGTGCACAGGTGCATGAAAGCACTGATAAAAGCCTCTACATCTCTCTCTTTGCAGCCTGATGTGTTTTTCATCTTGGTATCAGGAAAGACTGGGACTGCTTTGGGTGGGCCTGTGAAGTACAGCACCAATGGAGAAGGGAAAGTGATTGGCCCCCAAGTCCACATCACCAGCCGGGGAGCCATCTACATCCTGTTTGGTTTTGGTAAGATGCACCTTGCCTCTCCAGCTCTTCACCTTACTGAGAAAACATTAGTTTTTATCTAAAATGGTGAACGTGCCTTGGATATTTCTACCATGCCTTCTGCTGTACAAGCTAGGAGGGCATAGGAACAAGTCTCACTGCCATGGTGTGGAAAAGTACAGGAACGCCAGTACCTGTTAGCCTGGAATACCTTGAAGTTTCCCAAAAGCCACATCATGCCATGGAGGTCCCAGCTCTGGGTGTTTTGTTGCCTTCTACCACAACTGCTGTGGTCCCAATCATCCTCTGTTCTACTAAGTTAGCTTTTACAGTCAGGACTCTTCATCTTTACTCTTCCTGACAGGTAATGTTCAAGCAGTTGCCCTGAAGGATATCTTTACCCAAGCCAGAAACCGGGACAGCTTTCCTGCAATGCTTCAGCAGGAGGAGCCAGAGTGGGAAAAGCGCAGATCTGTCAACCTGTCAGAGCTCATTGACATTTACAGGTAGAAGATGGATTTATTACTTTGCTCTTTCTGGGAGAGGAATGGGAGTGTAGGCGCTTCTTAGTGCTCCCAGAGATGGTCCCTTCTACTTCAATACTGCCCTTCTGTTCATTGTCTGGTTTATAACTGGGGAATAGTGTGGGGAACCCATCATTTCCCTCTCTTCTGTGGTTGTCCTATCAAAAGAAGAGAGGAGTATGATAAAAGGGGGTCCTTAGCTTCTCCTGCTCCTTGTTCCTTTCTTCAGTCATAGCTCGAGGGACAAAAGGAAGGTGTTCCCAGCTAATGGAGTCTCTTTGGGAAGCTCAACCTGTGTGGGCCTGAATTTCTCAGCTCATTCTTTACTGCCGAATTGTGGTGCATGTCAGCCTGTATAGGCATAAAGGGTGGGAACAAATGTGAAGTCACAAACTCTGTAAGTCTCAATGTTCTGAAGGCCTCACACTTGAATTAAGCTCACTTAACTGAGGAACACCCATCACTGGGGAAAAGATGGAATTCTCCAAGAACAGTTCAAATCTTAAGTAAGATGAATAGCCTCGTGGACAGGCAACTAGTGCTGAGATGTACAGATACAGGCTTTGGTCTTCTCTCTGCTTTCTATTTTTCCCAGTGGGGGTGTTGACTTCCTGCAGACAATGAAGACACCTGACACGAACTGCAGCAACCTGCTCATCACAACCAAAGAGGGCTTGATCCTACTGCGGGGACAGGACCTGGAGCCCCGCTGGACCCTGGAGCTGCAGAATATCAGCAGGTTACTTACTGGGAATGTTTTTTTGTCCTATTTCTTCCTGTACCATTTCCTGCCTTCCAGTTGTAAGCACATGTGCTGCTTAGAAAGCAATTGACAGGAATTCTGCAAGTCTGCAGAGGAATCTAAGAACTGGAGGTGTGTGCATCATTTATTAAGTGAGGAAAGCAGGACCAGCAAGGAACAAGAAGACTGGAAACTTGAGTTGTATGCTTGTGAGTGATCACAAATAAGGGGCTCGATTCAGGTACCCAACACTGATGTCATGGGAATGATGTGGCGATTACTGATGTGTGATTCAGCCCATCTGCTGTCCAGGGGTGCCACATCCCAGCTCAGTAGAAGGAGCAGTTACATGAGTGATGTTAAGTATTTAGAGAAGATGTCTAAGGATGACTGAGAGATCTTAATGTTCCTTGAAAGTTGAAAATGAGCACTCTGTTGGCAGTCAGCACACCGTCTATATTAAACGTAAACCTTGAAATAATACTGCTCATTCTCTAGTATCACACAGGAAAATTAAGTAATTTTCCGGTTCTTGTGGGTTGTTAATAACCAGCAATTTCAGCTTGCCCAGGATTAAATATTTGCAAAGGGCAGTTGGGCACAATTGAGGGAAATTATGTGGGAAACAAATTATTTGCACTGCTATCTAGAATAAAGAAAACAGCTCTCAGCTCAGTGTTACCTGACTGTCAAGAGCATAAATAGGAAGAAGGCATTAGAACTTCATTAAAAAAAAAAAATCAGTATTCAACTATGTTTGATGTTCAGGTAGTGTCCACATTCCTGAGGGCCAATAGGTGACATGAGCAACAAGTTTAAGAATTTAAATCAACCAGAAAGGCTGGTTGATCATGCTATGGGGAAAAGAAATGGACTAAAAGTGTTTGTGCCCAGAATCTGCAGGCTTTTGGATGTGTATGGAGTCTAGTTTAAAGGATAAGTGTGTACTATCTAAGCAAGGCCACTTCATAGATGCTGTAGAATCAGTTATGTACAAGAAATTTCTCAATGGACCCACTAATAAATTGGAAAATTTCTATGGGTATAAATCAAGAAGGGTTGAAAACTTCTTTACTAGTATGGTTGAGGTTGGAAGCCACCTCTGGAGATTGCCTAAGCCTACCTCTCAAGCAAGCTCAGCTAGAGCAAGTTTCTCAGGGCTGTGTGCTGTCAGGTGATAAATATCTCTAAGGATGGAGACTTCACAGTGTCTCTGGGTAACTAGTATTCCAGGTTGCTGTTCTGCAGCTCTGTTTTTCCTGGTTCCATGACCTCCCAAGGGACAGAGTACAACACACGTAGAGGAGCTGCCAGAAAAACATGGAAAAATAATGCAAGCAATTCTTGTTCAAGGCCACTGTGCTAAAGCCCTGGACTGCCTGTTTTCTCAGAGTTGAAAAAGACAAAATCTGCTAGACTGAATATATTGTGGACAAGCATTTATTTAAGAGGTTTGTTTGGGTTTTTTTAGAACTTAGAAAAGTTCTGCTTAAGCAACACAGGCTGGGGGACAAATTCAGCTCAGGGATGTTACCACAGAGTCAAACAGACTGAAATCCTTGTCAGACAAAGCTTACAGAGCCAGCTGTGAGCACCCCTTTTCCTGGGTATACCTGCCCCAAGCACACTGAGCCAGGCAGGCTGAGTCCAGACCTTTGGGAACAGTCTCAGAGAAAAACAACATGGCTGCTGCAGATGTGCTGTATTTCCAGATAGCTTTTGACAAGATCCATGGAAAATCATAAAGGAGAATCAGTAGTCATAAAACAAGGGTGAAGTTCAGAGACCATGAAATTGGGTAAGCAGTTGCAAATTGTGTTATAAATGGATGTTTCAGATGAGAGAGGATTAATAGCAGATTTCTGTGGGGATTACTGTTGGGCAGGAATAATTACTAGCCTTCTGGTTCATTTGAGAAAGTGCCCAGGGGATTTTTCACTTGATTTGTAGCATCTGATATACATATGTCTGTCTACATTCGGTTTGTGGGATTTGCCACTGACTTTAACCCATAAGGGACATGAAAGGAGGCACCTTAGGAGATGTTTTGAGTTTGTCCGATAGGATAGAATCACTTACTACTTCTTTCTGCTACTGGAGAGCTTTCAAGCTATAGGAGTGTCTCATGATACTGCCTTGAAAGCATTCATTCTGGTTGCCAAGGGTAAAGCAAATTACATTGTTTGATATAATAAGTAAAAACAGTCAAGCCACTGCTGTACTGTGGCATTGATGTTCAAGAACCATTCTGTCAAGCACATTTTAGAAGGGAAGCTGGAAAAAAATTGAGAAAAGGTCTGGAAAAGAAATGCTGTAGCATGGAAGGCTGAAGTCAGTGAGTTTGTATGATCAAAGAGAAGCCTGAGAGGTGAGTTTATAAGCATGTGTAAGAAATAGGAGCTAACAGGCATTTTAGTCTTGCCATAGCAAAAAAAAAGGGACTTGAAGCAAAAGCCATTCGTGTTCAAGAAAATGAAAATGCAAGCATGTTTCTTTGGGTGAAATTAATCATTAGGACTGACTGTCGTGAGAAGCAATGAATTCATCTCATCTTTGTATTTCTGTAGCAAGCCTCATGGCTGATAGATCTAGGCAAAGTTGGCCTACTGATACTCGGTTAATTGGGTGAAATACAGTAATCCATCATAAACAAGAGCATAGAGGACATACTCTGATCCTACCTTGCCATAAAATCTCTGATTCAGTTAATTTTGAGGAATTGTTTGTGCTTATTTAGAACCTTGTGTCTAGCTGTGGTGAACTGAAGGAAGACGGAGGCAAGACTCAGAAAGGCAAAGGCAAGAAAGATGGTTAAAAAATACTTATAATGAGAGATATTAATATGTTATGTCACCCGAAGGGAAAGGATGAGAGGGCATTTCATTTAACCTGCCAAAGGTCATAAAAAGGCTTGTAAAACTGCCAGCAATAAGAAAACAAAGAATCACAGGCTGACATTATTGGTGAGTATATTAAGATCCATTTCACACAGCTAAGGCAGCCTAGGAAGTCCACTTTCAGCAGGAGGTTAAATGTGCCAATGTGTTTTGGAAGGGCTGGGTAATTTTTTTATAGTCACAGCAAAACTGTGCAGGTTCTCATGCTAAGGAAAGAATAATAGAGAGTCATGTCACAGGGTGATAAACGGATGTCTACCCAGCCCATCAAGGGGTGCCCCCCACACAGACAACTCTAAAGAATGGCTAACAAGCACCATGGTCTGCTTGACCATTTTTCACTTTTCTGATTCACCAACAAACAGTTCCTGACAGTCAGAACAGCTCTGAGTGGATAAAAGATCTTATTTAGCATGGCAAATTCTACCATTTTAAGAGGCAGAATGGAGGATGAAAGCAAATGTTCTGCTTCCATCTGATATGCCTTTTTTCCTACCATGGGGCTGAGTGTTTCTTTTTCCAAATTTACAGCCAGCCTGTACCAGGTTACTTCAGTGCTGACCAAACTCTGGACTTCATGCTGCAAGCACAGACTGGAGATGGGAACAAAAAGGTAAAACAGGTGAAAGCAAGGAGGCCAGTGTAGCATAGGAGGGTTGGGGAGGTTGGATAGAAAGCAACAAACATTCTTTGCTCCTCACTCTTCCCATTTCTGTGGCTGACGGTCATCTTAATGTGGCCACAGGCATGGAAGGGAACAGCACAGGCCATGCCACTGCAAGGGCACGCTCTGTATACCCACACCTGGACACGCCATTAATGCTCGATCTCTTCCCTGCCTTGAGGTGGTGGTGGTAGATGGCAAATCCGGCCTCCCTCTTTGGAACCAGAAGCTCCCGTGGCAGAGACAACAACTCGATGCACTCTCAGTCATGACTTTGGACAAGAAGTCTGTTTTTCTCTTCTGGGCCGATGAAACACAGCCTGTGTTACAAAGTTTGGTGAGCAAGTATCCCTTCTTCACTTTGAAGTTTCTCTGTGAAGTGTATGCAGTCTCTGTCTTTTATTCCTGTTATCACTGAATTTTAAATCTAATGTATAAGAATGCTGTCAGGGACATCTTTACTTTGACGTGAGCCTAAACACAGGAGTTTTTGTGTGTAAATTCTTCACTGTAAAGCTTTATGAACAGAAATTTCACATCCACAAAACTAAAAAGTTCTGTATGAACTTCATTCTTCTGTGCAACACTGAGGCGTTGTCACTGCAGGTTTTTGTTCCCAGCCCCAGAGCACTTCTCTGCCTGCAGGCGCAGAATTCAGCATGGAGACTCAAATTTCCAGACTGTAACTCTGCCCATCAAACTGGATATGACAGAGCCAGATTTCAGTCTTACCAAACAGAAGTTTCACCTCTGTGAAACCATAGAGTTTTTGATTCTCTGATCCATGAACGACAGCACAGTGTCAGAAAACTTTATTTTTTTGGCAATGCTAGAGTCCTCTTTGCTAGCCAGTTGTTGTGTTTTTTTCTGTCTTGCGATCCAACAGCCACATGGTCCCAGACCTGAGCGCCCAGGGCTGCACCATCTCTATCTCCTCCATCCTGTTTTTCCTACAGTTCTTTTGGACCTCACCAATGCTACAGACAAAGTCATTGCTTCAGCAGGTGGGTACAAACAGAGGAGAAACTACCTATGCTAAAAGAACTATGGAGAGAGAAGTAGCTGTGAGAAAGAGTGGGGGTGTAGTTGTACCTCTAAAGGTAGCACCCGAGGTCCACCACACATAGGCCAACAGTGGGAAATAAGATTCATCTTCCTCCTGAAGAAGCATCCTGTCCAACTCCTACTTTGGAAATAAAAGACCCACAAAGTTTCTTGCACATGTTTAGGCAAGGAAGGGTCAAACTTTGATTTCATGCATGTTTTACACCAGAGAAGTTTGCCTTGCTTTCCATGGAACTATTTATGATTTAAGGCAGTGCATGAAAAATCACCATGAAACTTTGTCATCTCAGATACACTTCTGCTTTTGTTGGCCATGTCTTTGGGATATTGGCCGTGATGCTTCTTCGTCTTTGTAAGGGAGAATTCAGAATATTTAAACTTGTGTTTTCAGGGGAAAGTAGATATGGATTTAATATCTATATAGGGCTGTACAGTTCCTGTTGCACTGCCTTGCTCTTTCTAAAGCAGCTCAACCAATAGCCAGCCTCTTGTGCCGGGCAATGTGGGATAAAAGAGGAGTTCATCCAACACTGGGACCAGTAGTCCAGGAAGCATGGAAAAGCTGCCACGTAGGGATAACATGTAATTGGGTTTTGCATCAAAACCACAGTTCAGCCAAGAACAAATAGAATATAATTTTTGGAAGGATTTTTTAAAAACTAGGATTTCTGAGGTCTGTATAGATCATTCTACAGTGACTACAGTGAACTGACTTGCCTGTGCTTTATAGATCTTTCCTTCTATAGAGGTAAACAAAAGCTTCTAACAGGTGTGGGAAGGAAAGCTCTGAGAGTGAATTACATTCTTGAAATACGTGCGTCTCCTGTGTCAAGCTCAAAACCATAAGCTGGAACCAATCCCTTCCATTTCTGATCTAAATTTCAGTTTCTTTCCATGGAATAAAATTTAACTTAAAATTATTTTGCCTTATCAGCTGTGGGATGTGAAATTGTAAGGTCAGACTGAATATACCCTCAATCTAGTGGACACTTAGACTGAGTAAAGGCTGTAAGATTTCTTTGGGAATATATGTAATAATTTACTTCTCACCACTATTTTCTCACCCTTTTCTGATGGACCAGTTGGAATTAACGATCTCCAGAAGGATGCATTTCACATCACTGTGACAACAACTGCAACCTCTGAAAAACAGCCAGGATTTCTCTCGGTCAGCAAGCTGGGCCTGAAGTGGGCCATGATGAGTCAAGGTCGAATGGTGTGGTTAAAAGATACCACTACTCCAAAAATCAGCCGTGGGGAAGTGAGGCGATTTCTTGCCCGGATGAAATTTGTTGACTTTCCTCAGAAGGTGAGATTGTGCAGGAATCCCTAATGAAATTCAGGCCCTTGAAAACATCAATCTCTTCCCAACAGACACGGTTAAGGTGCTCTTTGGGATGCAAAGAGACTGGTGGGATGCAAAGAGATGATAGTAGGTTTTGGCTTTAATGTTGTTTGCCTTTCCTTCTCCAGCTCTAGCCTGGTGGTTCCTCAGATTTTGGTTGGACCTGTGGCCTGTATGGGGAATACAGGAAGCTGCTGTGTGGATCTTCAGGAAAATTGCTGCATAGAGGGAATGGGGGCTAAAAGCACTTCCTCTTTCTTCAGTTACCTGGGGAATGCTGGTGGAGGCAGGTTTGTCCTAGGCAGACCTGAACTGTACCAGAGGAACCTTTTTCAGCAACTCCCCCTCCATATGCTGTTCTTGCATGCTTCCTTGCAGGTAACACAGAAATGTGAATTTAGAATTTATATACATATATATATATAAAACCAGGCTTTATATATATATATGAGTTAATTTATACAATATATGTATATTTTTTGTATGTTTAATTTATGAATGAGATTTAGGACACACCTTTTTATGTCCAGACAGTATTCCCAGGCAGTCAACAAGCTCTAGGCCTAAAGTGGGCCATGATGAGTCAAGGCAAATGGTGTGGCTAAAGCACACTACCTGCTTTAATAATTGTATTTTTAGAATGAAGCCTCTGTCTGGCTCCTGCAGGGTTAGTCTTGTCTACAACCTCTCCTGTGCTCCCAGCCCTCTTCATGCTGTCCTCAAACTCACCAACAAACTAGCTCTCTGGCTGAATTACCTGATCTAGAGAAAGATGGTCTCCACAGCATTTGCCAGCCCTTGCACTTGTGTGTTTCTATCCCAATTTCAAGTGCAGGACAGGTGCATGTGGGTGATGTAGAAGTACAAGATTCACATCTTATTTCTATGCATCCCTAAGCTTTGTATAAACCCCAGGTGTCACTGTAATATCACACTGCAGTCCAGCGGGCTGAGTTTCCCTTTGCAAATATATCACAGCCCTTTTGGGATAGATTGCGAGCAGATCCTGACTGTCACTGTAAAGGTCACTCAATCTAGTCACAGAAAAGCTGATTCTTACGCCATTGCTTCAGGGTTTAGAGGCTCAGACAGAGACAGAACTGGAAAGCTTTTCTGTGCATTTTAACCCTATTCTGGGCTCAGTATTGCCATTCCCTTGCCAGCCCAGCTCTGCGTGCAGCTCCAGGAGGAACAGGCTACCCCTGGGAGACATTTGCTCATGGTGTGTTTAGTGTTTTGAACTGTGCCCCAGAGCGTGTCATCAATCTCCTGTGTTGCAGTTATAGAGCATCTGCATGAACTTTCTTGTGATAGGAATGACTGTATAAAAAGGAACCACTTTGGTGCCCCAACAGTTCCCCACAGTTCAGGGCAACAGTGTAGGAACTGTTTTCCCAGTATGCCTTTCCAGGTCTGACCTTTGACATTAGGCAGAGACAGGCCGAGATGAGGATTGCAAAGACTCTTCTGTCCTCCTGCTGGCATGTGCCCTTCTACCCTCCCTGCACTTCCCTGTGTGGTGAGGTTATGGCAGACTGATCCTCCTTCCAGATGGGCGCATCTACCATTGGTTTGCTCTCCTGGGCTCTTGACACCTCTCCTCGCTGTATCACCCTCGTTCTTTATCATCCCTGCATCTCCATATAAAGCTTCCAGGATAGCCCTTCAAGATTAGCTGCGAGCCCCAAGGCTGGTCCTTGGGCCCTGCTCTCTTAATGTCAGAGCCTGTGAACAGTTTGTATATGTTTAATGGTATTTTTGTGTAAATAGCTTTGTATATATTTAGCACAACTGTAGCAACTGCTCTAGGCCTGGCGTTTTCCTTCAGACAGGGTTTAGTGTTTATAATATATAGTCAGTTAATACAGCTGCATAATAGGACGGAAAGTGTGAGGACCAGTAACATAGGAGGGGTTAAACAGAACTGCCTCTTCCCTCCTGTCCAGCCACCACCTTGCTGGGAAAGGTGAAGCGGCTGTTACTAAGTAGTTGTCCTTCTGAGGTTCTTCCTGAGCGAACTGTTATTCCAGTGCAGTGGCATTAGCTCCTCNCACTCTGTGAATAAAGAGTCTGTCTGTATATTGTTGGGAAAATGTATTTGAACTGTGAACTGCAGTGGAGCAAATAAATACTGTGTACAGCATCATGTGTCATGTGAACCAGTGTTTCACCTTTGAGAGATTATGAGTATACTTCAGGTTTAGATTTGGGGGTTGCTTGCATATTTTTACAATAGGTAAAAAGGAACAGATGAACAGAAGCAAAGAAAAAAGCAAAAGTCTGGCCAAAGATTCTTAAAGCTTGTGAAGAAACAGTAAAAAGAGGGAGACAGCAAAGTACCTCAGAATGAGAGATTTCTGGGGAAAAAGCAAGAGGGGAGCATGTGGGATTCATTACAGATAGGGAAGAGGAGGAGAGAGATGTCTGAAAGCTACCCCCCATTCCTACTGGTGCAGGACTTTTAACCTGGGGGCAGGGAGGAGTGTGGGCCTGGAAATTAAGAATAAATAGGGTGTTCAGAGAGGATGGCATCTGATCAGTATGAACAGTGATGCCCTTCACCATAGCGCTGAACTGGGGGTGTTGATGAAAGATTAGTGTGACACCACTCAGAGGTCCCGCAGTTCAATTTGCCATCTGGATGGTGCTGACTGTCTATTCCCAAGTGCAGTACTGGGATTAGGACATCTGCCTCAACTCTGTCTGAAAGTACTGAGACAGCTGACACCAACATGTCCCTCCAGTTTCACCCTTCTCAGCTGAGGACACTCGTAAAACTGTGATCAGGGAGGACCCTCAGCCTGCTACTGTTAGCACTGTAGGCTGCCCTGACCCAGTGCCCACCTTCTCTTCTCAATCCCTTAACTGTAGAGGAAGGAAGGGCCCCACAAGAGCTTGCTAACGGTGGTGCCAGTGTTTGTTACAGAGCTCATGTGCCTCCCAAACCCCACTGCTCTGTCCCTGTACACTCATCCCTAACAGCGATCCTCCACGATTGTCTGGCCCAAGACTTCATCCAGCTCCAGGTCTGGTTCCCGCTGTAGCATTTTCTGCTGCAGCTCAGTGTAGAAGTCGACTCCCTCAGAGACTGAAAGGAAGGCCTTGCCTTTGGGCTCATAGTAGCTGCTTATTTGCTGTAGGAAGCACTGGTGGTGTTGAGGCTGATCCTTGAAGCTTCCATCGTAGCCCTTGATGTGGTTCCTTTTGAACTCCAGTATCGTCTTGGTGTAGGTGTTGAGAGTGGTGACAGCAGAGGCCATGCAGCAGGTAAAGGAGGCCCAGGCCATGCTACCAGAGAGACACAAAAGAAGCATATGCTGTGAGAAGCCAGGTAGGGTAAGGAATTGAACAGTGTGACACACCCTGATCTGCAAGGCAGAAGCTGCTGGGCATGGACATGAACTAAAATGACTAAGGCTCATAGCATTACAGTTCCTGGGGGTTATCCCACCACAAGGTCCTTCTTAGATCAGTGGGATAAATTCTGGTCATCCCTGTCACAGGGAAGATAGGGATGCAGGGGAGAGGAAAAGGGCATCAGGGACATCTGTTACTGAGCAGGAGAACACAGCAGGTCAGAGCAGGAGAGCACAGCTTGGAAGCAAGTTCTTTATTACAGGGCTGCTCAGTGTCTTCCTGCATATGAGACTTGTCTACATGAGTGTAACCAGATTGCCATGCTGACATTTGATGTCCATGGGTGGCACATGGCACTGGAGTGTTTAAGTCTTAGGAATCAATGTGGTCATCATCAGTACAGCATTGCGAATTGAACCTGCACTTCCTATGGACACTTAGGAGGCTCATCCAACTGTTTTTCAGGTCAGATATTGTCACACCAGCTGTTGTTGGCTACTTTCTCCTTTAGAGAAAGGCACCCTGAGCCACTTGCTTTTTGCAGCTGTTCTTCCGGCTCATAAGTGACACTGTGGTCTATTGCCCCCTTTCACTCCTTCCTGCATGTAGTATCATTTTAGGATGACCTTGGCCTCCCATGCAGCTGCCGTTGTAGAGCTGGGCCAGCACTGGAGAAGATGGTGTGATTGCTGGTTGTGGACTGGGCTGTGTCCACATCATGTCTAGACTTGGTGTTGCAGGAATAGGCCCTTTGGACATTGCTTAGTGAAGATGCCAAACCAGCATGCAACTTACTAAAAACTGCAGAAAAACAAGGCATGTTTGAGAGCATCATCACAAGAGTGACACTGGCCTCTGCACACAGGGAAGAGCTGAGACCAAATAGGGCAAACCAGCAGAGGGGCAAACCTGATTAGTCAGCAGGGTTGAAGGAAATTGTTTAGGTGTGACCGCATTGTTTTGCCAGTCCTTTGGTAGCTACTCATTTAAGTAACTCAGCAACTATTTATTAAAACAGGGGATAATGCAAAGACAAAAGATTAGTAGTAGGAGAACCATGTCTTTGGAAACACAGAAGGAGGAGGAAGCAGGTGGCATGGCTGAAGCCCAGAAGGCTGGGGAGGTCAAGACGGCTTCAGAGCTCACATACTAGAACGCCCAGCCGTAGTCCCATGTGTGAGGTCTCCAGTCCTCTGGTCCCAGATTAACAGTTGCTTGGAAGACTTGGGTGTACATCATGTGGGCCACCATCCCAAGGAGACCTGGACACAAAAGACAAAGCAAATAAGTTATAGCAGGAGCCAGAGCAGCATACTTCAGCCTTGTGTGGAAGAGGAGGCTCTCCTGCTTCTGTGATTCCAAGACTACAGTAATAAACTTACCTGACAGCACTGAGGAGACAGCAGCAAAGGCATTGAGCTTCATCCCACAGACAGGATTGCCAGTATGCAGCATTTCCACTGTCAGGAGGATGAAGCTGATGAGCAGCAAGCTGATGTACAGCATCTCTGATCCCAGTGACAGCCACAGGATTCCTGTCAGGAATACAGGATGAAACCATGTTCAAGGGAAAGTACCCCACTTTCCCAACCCAATTTTTAAAGGATGTCCTTTGGAAAGAAGGGAACAAAGGCAAACAACAAACACCCAAAAGCGGTTGCCCCAACCTGTGAGCAAAGACTAAAAGAATGATGAATGGGACACTGTCTGTCACACAGGATGGCTTGGCTAGTCTAGCATGGCAAAGCTGAGAAGAACTAAAATGTCATCTGTAAATAAGTCAGCATTATTCATAAACAGCAAGGAGGAAAACAGGGAAAAAACCAGTGGAAGCTTTTGAGTATTGGCATAAAACCTAGCGATTGCAGATTGGCCACGAATCACAGCAATGTAAGCAAACAACTTTTAACCTGTGACTCAACTAGTTAAGAACCATATGGTGCATCCATAGCTGTGTCAGGACCTGGCCTCTGGAATTCAGGAAACCCCTTGCAAGTCTGTATTTCTCTCCAAATCCCCAATTAAAATGAACCACATTCTTTGGGGCCGATAGCCAGCTAGGGCAGTAACATTCACCACTCACCCTGCTTCTGGAATAGAGTGCAGGTACTTTCATGCTGGGATTTTGAGTGGGATAACACAGTGCACAGCTGAGCTCAGTTCTACAGCTGTGCAGTAGAACTTGGAGGAGAATGAGAAAAGGCACTCTGTAACGCAGGGCTGTGGAAAAGCACAGGATTCACTGAGGAAGAAACATTAATCTGACAAATGAAGCAGCACTGTGAACACTACTGTTAGCAACTATTAATGGCTGTAGAGGAGACATTCAGCTGGGGAAAAGGAGTGTGAAGAAAACCCTCATTAATGTGGCGCTGACTTGAATACTCAACATCATTAGTGCCATAGAGTCACCCAGCTCTTTAGCAGAAATTGATGAGCTGCATTCCCTGTTTAAAGGAGCTGGCTTGCTTGCTGCAGCACCATCAGAGAGAATATTTCATCAGAGGTCAGACCGCCAAAAGTATTCTGGAGGTTACAGGCACCACAGATGCACAGAGACCTCTGCATCTGGCCTTTCGTTGTGAGGCCAGGCTCTCCACAGATGCTTTGTAATTTGGTCTTGTAATGTTGCCTATGATTTGTGGAGCTGCTCTACTCACACCCAGCTCAGCCAGCCCATCCCACAGTCAGCAGTCACACCACCTTCTCCAGCGCTGACCCAGCAATACAATGGCAGCTGCACTGGTCATCTTAAGATGATACTATGTTAAGTGATGATGATACCACGTTCTTAAAATTCCCCAGCATTTGTTCCAGCCCTTGCTCTCACAGCTGGAACACTGACATCAGCTCTGCACCCCAGGGCTTTCCCTTCACATATGAACATCCTCTGAAATTACTTGTCTTCAGCCTCCATCTTGAAGAATAGTTAGCAAGCCCAGAGCAGTTGAAAAGCTTTCATTAAGTAAAATCTCCATAGCATATATGCACATACATTGAAGTATACTGAGGTAATCCACAGGATAATTTGAAACATGTGACAGTGACAGAAGGGATGATTTCTCCTACCCAAATGATGTTTTGTATTTGGTGAGGCAAGGACTTTACCCTAAAAGGGTAACTTTCAGGTGTCCTGTTCACTTACCACAAAGTAAGAGGTGATTCAGCTTCTAGACTCACCACACTAGACTTCACCCAAACTGAAGCACTGAGTTAACACACAGCCTATGTGGGAGGGACTGCCTCTTCCCCCTGACTACAGCAAGATGACAAGCTCCAACTGGGGAACTTACTAGATGAGAAAAATCCCACTTCATATAGGAGGGGGTCTGAGGTTTCCAGCACTGATTTCAGAGATGGCAATGGTTTATGCAGACATCTGGGTCAAAGTCTTTGCTCTTTTAGCAACCATGAGGCCAGGATTTCATGCCTGGTTCTTTGGGAACCTGCTGTCCCTACACAGGCAAAATGTTGCAGGTCCCCCATTCCAAGTAGGCACTCTGGGCAACCACACTGAGATATGGGGATTTGCTCTTACCTCTCTCAGCTGGTGGTGAAAGCTCAATAAAGCTGCGGCATTTCTCTTCTGAAACACAAAATCAAAGTTTTAGTTTACAAAACAATGCAGGGTACATAAGGGAAAATAAAATTTCTTCATCTCACTCTCTTTTCAGCATGTAGATCCAGTAATCCCTGAGTCCAGCCATAAGATCTTTTCACCTCTGGTCTTTTTCTGACTATCTCTCCAGACTTTCAGTGGGTCAAAGTAAGGGAAGGCAATGTCTGCCTGGAAAACTAGAAATGGCCTTTCCAGAAAAAAAAGCCTTTAGCAATTTGTAAACCTTATGAGACTCTGCTGAATATAAAGATCTGTTGCTACTCGTTCACAACATTACTGATGGTCAGGTCTATTAGGAGTGTAGCTTATAACAGATTGCAGACCCACCACTTCTGCTGAGGATGTGAATTCCCACTCACCTCAATCTCAGAAGAGCAGTTCTAGCACCACTTCTCAAAGAACAAGCCAAAAAAAAAAAAAAAGAAATAAAAACAAAACCCAAGCTTCCCACTTAAAATACTTCATCACAGAGATGTAAGTCCCTCTTCTCTGGCAGAGATCATACAGAAATAGGATCTTCTGTCCTCACATTTGAGGCATGCTATTTTGACAAATTATGTTCATATTTGCTTTGGGTTTTATGTTGGCCAGGCACAAACTATTGTCTCAGCTGAGGGTCCATCATTATTTTCTGTTTACTCTTCCTGCATACTGCATTACTGCATTTGAGGGTCCTCTCCTCTGCTTGGCACAATATTTTCTCCTAGACATTTCCACTTCATGTAAGAATCTCATTTTCTTAATTTCTATCCCCGGTTCTAATCTTTCCAAATCTCCTGTGTTACTTCTGTCATCCACAGCTCTCAGGATGCTACCCAGTTTAGTGCCATCTGCAGTTCTCATTAACTTGCAATTTGCTACTTCACCTAGAACTTTAATGAGGCTATGCAGTAATGGCTCATCTAAACTGATCCTGAGATTAGTCTGAATAATGAAATCCTTTCTGCAGCTCAGCTCAAACTCCTTTTGTTCTTAGTAGCCCCTTTTATGTTGTTGTTGTTGTTGTCTATGCACTTGCTTCAAAGATGTGCTGTAGTGGGTGGGTTGTAGTTGATTTACAGGAAGCAGGAGACTGAGACTGACTGTGCTCTACCCCGTGCTCTGCTGTGATCTGGATGTGACATACTCTCCGTGTTCCTTCATGCTTTGGGGTTATCCCAGGACTGCCCAGTGGCCAAGTAAGTCTTTCAGGGATATCAGTCAAGGGATGTACTTTCATTCTCACAAGCACCATGGAAACACACCCCAACCCAAACACCCAAACCAGTCCCAAATAAACACATGTCCTTCTGCAGCCTGTCTGGAAATGCTCACAACAATTAGCAGCCCGCCCATTAGGACATGAGAGTTTCAAGCACATTCCCTTCTGCTCCAACCCCCGCTTCTGTCTGCTTTTATTCACCAGTTATTTATTTTCAAGCTCTGACAGCAACAGATAAGAAAATTAGAAATGCTCTACTGGAACTGTGGTTTGGTTAAGAAGATGAGACGTTTGTCCTTGGGGAGAGCTGAAGGGAGGGCAGTGGGCTCAGGGGAATGGGCCTGATGAAAGTGACTTTCATCACTGTATCCTTAGATGCATATCTCTCCACTGGCCACCTTCTGGGGCAGTTCCAATCCTTGATGTGTGTGCCAGGCCATAAAGAGCATCTGTGCACTGCAGAGCATCCACCCGTAGGGGTGTAGCACAGGTTCCAGCAGAAGGACTTCAGTAGATCTGGACAGGAACAAGTCAAGGGTGAAGCGAAGCACCAAAGGGTTCTCATACAGGTTGCACAACCAGCCCTTGGCTTCAGGATTTACAGTGCCATTCCCAGGTGGTGAAAAATCACAAATGAAACTTGTCACAACATCACGAAAGCACCTAAAAGCAATTAGAATATTGCTGCTCTAATCCTCGAGTCAGTTTGCCTCCTAGCTTCAGTTTCTCTGGGTTCAAATCCTCCAGGTTTTCTCTGTATCTGTAATTATTAATTCTCTTTCTCTCTTTTATTTATTTGTTTTTTAAGAAAAGCCCAGTCTCTGTTTAATAACACAAAACCTCTCTGGTGTTTTAAGGACAACACCAACTAATGCAGTCCTCACAGTGATAGCTAAAAATTGACATCTCTGCATAAAATCACTGCACTTAAATTTCTGAGAGGACATGCACAAATTTACCCTGGAGAGCATGAAGTAAGCTATGTGTAGGAATGGAAATATGGGGAAAGAGAAAGGAGGGTCACTGAAGTTCCCATCAGGATAGGCAACGCCATCACAAAGTCACTGCCGCCATCACCACCACCATTTGCACTCTGCAGCCCCTATTCCAGACTGAAGGGCACACTAGAGACAACCATTCTCCCTTTCCCCACTCTGTGAACATTCCAGTGAAGGACAGAAATATATCAAGCACAGCAGTGCACAGGGCTGATGCCATCTAGGAAAATGAAGAAGACTTTTCTCCCAAGTGTTGTCAGCCTCCCACATCTCAGTTTCAAACTCCCGTGAAATAAATAAAAGGGAACAAATTGTGGTTGCCTGAGCAAGACACTACCTGGCCCTTCCATGCTTTCTTCACAGGAAAGCCACATCCCTGTGTGGAAGTATCTGAAGGCAAAGCGGTCATCTCCAGTCTCCCAGCTGTAGTGCACCACATCCTCAGATGAAACATTGCTTGTATCTGCATCAGATGGCATGGGGACACCGATGCACTGGGTGGCCTTGCTCTTCCCACACAGAGGTTTGGGCACTTTCTGGGTCCCGGTGCACCAGTAGCTGCCAAGCAAGGCAGTGGTGGAGAGGGTGAGAGCCAGCAGGTTCAGGATGACAGCCAGGAAAGTACGGTGCAATTGCAATTGCTTCAGCAGCTCCATCTACAACACACAGATGGGAGGAACTGTCACACCAGCCACTTGTCCCACCTAGGCTTACAAATCCCAGCTTTTCCCAGCATGCATCTGTGGGGAGGGATTATGAAGGCTCTGTCCTCCTCACAGCATCTCAACAGCTCACTCATCATGGCAGAACCATTTCTTGAAAGCCGGGGCAGTGGACCAGTATGTCAGCTTCAACCATTTCAAAGTATGCTGAATATCTGTACTGGGTAAGAGAGGGTAATCCAGCAGACATAGCAGGGCTGAGTGCATTGAAGTATCTGAACACATGAGCAAAGTGAAAGAACATCACATTTACTCCATCTCAGAGATGACAGGAAAAAACTGGTAACCAACTTCCTCAAATACCGTGAGTTGCTCTGTCCAATTAAATGAGAAACCTTGCTGCCAAGTGTCCCAAAACACTTCTTCAAGCAGTTAATTACTGAACCTATGGAGGTAGAGAGTGTAGTGATTTCACAATAGGGAAAGGCAAGAAAATGTTTGAGTATTGTTGAGGGTTGTGGGACACACATGAAAGCAGTGGACTGCTCAAAGGAGACACCCAGGCATCCAGACCTGACAGCTCAAGTTCAAACCCCAGAGCAGCACTTCCCACCTGAGCCCTGACCAGCACATCAGAAATCTTGTAGGATGGTGGGATGTCAGCATCTCTGCTTTCACATGAAGTGCCAAAGGTTTGGGGCTTTTTATAAGAGCGACCACTGCCACAAACCTTCTTCACAGTATCATCTCAACATTAAAAGTAATTCAGAAATCAGTTTGGGAACCAGGGTCATGTGGACTTTCCCACTTAGAGGGAAGCTGAAGACCTTAGGATTCCTGCAAAACCCTTCACTGACTTCTGAGAACCTCAACCTATCACTCCATGGATTCATTAGATATCATCTACCTACACATCAACTTTCATGTAATCAACGCATCTCTCTTCCCACATGGCACTCCCTATGTTTGGCACAGCTTCATCCAGATACTCCCACTCTTTCCTATTTATGACTCAAAATCTATTTGTCCATGAATAGATTCAGTTTGTACAGACATTGCCTGATGCTGGTCCTCTTCACTTAACTTCGGCTGACTCACCCAGCGCTGAACGTGTGAGAAAGACCCAGCATTCTGTGGACACCACTATAAATAAACGATACGAGAGCAAGCCTTGCATTGTTTGTGACTGCACCACAGCTAAAAGTGGTGCAGTTAGAGTCATATTTTCTGCTAACCAGCAAGCTTGGAAATGTGGTCAATACAGATGGTGCAGAAGCTTCTCTTGAAAAGCAGGACTTTGCTAGCATGTCCTCACACCGGGAAAGCAGTACCTGACCCAGAACAGCCTCAAGGAAAGCAAGAAAATACTCAGCTCCTGAAAATTTCCTGTGTTGTTTTATGCTCTGGCTTCTTTTGTCTCTTCACCAGGGCATTTCTTTCTTGCAGCAAAGGAAAAGCTGCACTCTGGAGATGGTAACATCTCAGTGATTCCATAGCTAATGACTTTTGTGATCTGAAATTATGTTGGATTTTACCATTTTTGCAGAAGGGATACCTACTAGGAACAGTTTCTGGCTAAGGTTGGTGGCAAATTTGTCACTGAAAGTTTTTTTCAGTGGAAAATTTGGCTTATGACTGAAAAGGAAATTATAGATAAAATTGTTCTCCTCAAAACCATGATTTTTCACCTGAAAATAGAAACCTTCAGCACACAAAATTTTTCACATTTTCATCAATGTTTGATTCTAAAACTTTCTGTCATGAGGTTTTTGGTCTGTTTATGACAGAAAATCATCTTTGACAAAAATCATCTTTCTAATTTAAATCATCGATAGTGGGAAAAATGTTCTCTCCAGTTGATTTGTGATAGTAGTTGAAAGGCCATATAATTTCAAGAAAAGTGTTAAGGAAAAGAGAAAGAAAAAATACAAGAAACAAATAAGTCAGAAGAAGGAAGTGGATCAAGGATGCAGAGGACATATAGTATGAGAAGCAAATCTGAACTAGTTCTTGAAAACATTGTCAGAAAAGCTTCCCTCCACAAAAGCTAAGCACTCACTGACAATAACTGACTATTCATGTCTAGATAGCCCCAAAAGGAAATAGAGCTGAATTTACCTTAGCAGCAAGTCTTCGAAGTCCTGTTAATTTGATGATGAGCAATACAGAAATGGGACTCACGCTTTGTCTGCTGTTTTGCTCATCTCTACATCCTCCAAGAAACCCAATTGCTGCAAACCCCTTTCTCCTTTGTCTTGTCCCCTCCTCCCTTGCCTCCTCAGTGATTATTAAATGCTATCCCACTGATCAGCAGCTGTTTTGTGGAAAATGGTCATTTTGTAATCCACAATGCAATCACAGCACAGCTGTTCTGGGAGATTATATGGGAGGCGATTGATGCTGCGGGTTGGGATTAAGTGGAGAACAGTGACCCGCATTGACTGAATAGAAAGTTTCTTTAAAACACAGAAATATTCCAGCCATCCCCATGCGGTGGCTGCCTGGGAGCCTGTATGGAGTGAGCTGGCAGATCTTTGGCTTCAGGGAATAAAGGACCTTAGCTCGGAAACCCACAGCAGCCTTGTCATCAGGTCACTCCTGTCTCAGAAGAATAGCAGTCTACAAGCCTCCCAGCCCTGGGATATCTTCTTGGCCAGACCTGGTAGTTGCAGAAAGGGGAGAAGAAAAAAAAAAATGTGGAGAAGAAAGTTTATGCAACTCCATCTGCCCTGAGGACTGAGGATTTCAGTCATTGAAGAGATACCAATGCAGCTATCCCCATAGGCACTGGAAATTTTGATGCCAAAAGGAGCCCCTTAGTGGAAGAGTTGCTCAGTGGCAGATTGGCACCATGGCATCACCACCATGAAGGTGTTGTGAAACAGTGACAAGTCAAGTCCAGTACTTAAAGGATGGGGGAATGAGGTAGACTGTCTGTGTCCCTTGCAGTCGCAGTTTTACCAAAATGTGAAGTTCACAGGGAATCCCAACTCCCAGAAGGTTCACACTGGATGAATCTGGGAACCTAATAAGGAGCAACAGAGATTCATACTCACCCAAAGTCTCCTCTGAGCTCTTGTCCTGAAAGTTTAAAGGCTCTCACAGTACCTGATGGTGTTGATACTCCTTGTTTGGTATCAAAACTGTGAAAAGTAAGAATGACATCACCTCTCCTGAGAATGCACTGTCACTAGAAGGCATGGCGCAGAGCTGCATTCAGTCAAACTGCAAGGGAGATGAGCATCCCAAAGGCACACATCCTATCTTCCCCACAAAGGCTTTGCCTGGTGCTAAGTGGGTGAGACTCCCACCACTACTGGGAGGGAGCAAGGCAGATTCCCTGCATGCCTGCCATGCTGCTCTGCTGGGACAGAGGAAACCAGTGGCCCATCTGCTCTCATCACCCCACTTCCAACACCAGAGCTCAGAGGCTGGAGGCAGGTGTAGGAATAGTTCTGGGTGACAGCACAGCCTGCGACAGCCCCACACAGCACAGGCAGCAGACAGAGCCCACATATTCATGGTTCAGTATGTGGACTGTGCTATCCCAGGCTCCTGACCCTTCCTGCCCTGAGAAGAGCAGGCAGTAGCTCTGTGGTTAGTGTAATCCCAGTCACTGCATAAACTCCTCTAATATAGATAATCATTTCTAAGACGGACTAACTGAAAGCAATGCTAAATGTCTCTGTGCTCCGTGGACTGCCGGCAGGTTTTTGATTAATAAAAGGTTCGGTTGAAACAGATGTACTTAGTTGACTGAAGTAGGTAGGATAACAGCTGATGCTGTTTAAAAGGAGAGTGATTTTTATTTTCTTTAATTGTTCAGTCTGCATCTGGACACCTTAAGTTTGACTTCTAAATGCTCAGTAAAAAAAAAAGCCTGGTTCACAGGCTCAAGAATAAATAAAGTCCATTTCTCTACTGATAATCCTTAAAATGAGCACTTTTGTAATTTTAATGAGAGTATCATTAAAACCCAGGAGTCTATGTCAGTTTCTAAACCTGGGATTATATCATATGTATTGACGAAATGCGACTGAGTTAGTTTTATATGGATAAGAATTCAGGGAGGTAAATAAATTTATCAGAAATATACTAAGGTTTCAAATATGCAGATAACAGATTTAGTATGCTGCATAATGGCAGATATTTATCCTTCCAGAAGATGGCAGTCTTTCTCTGGTCTTCTTTTTGTGAGTCTCTACTGCTCATGTGTGTGATGGGGGGAAGCAAGGTTTAGACTTCTATTCCTTGCCTTGAAATTTCCCCCCCACCTCTTTTTTTTACATTTTACATTTTCACATAAACACAAACTCTTTACCTTGCCTGTGATATGGGAAGTAGATCCTTCTCTTGGAGTTATCTGAGCCTGGGAACACTTGACATCACTGAGGAAAGGAAAAAAAAAAGAGGAATGAATGCAAGAGCTTAACAGGTCATTTGTTCCACCTTCTGCCCTGCATGGAACTATTCTTTCTAATACTTTTCCCAATATTTTGTCAAGTACCATATTAGCTTCCCCCAGATCATTGCACACAGCTCATAGGACACCAACACCAGAACATGTTTCCTAATGCTTGACAGTCTTCTTTTAGCAAACTTCCCTTAGCAAAATTATGGGGGTTTTATTTGGGTTTGGTTTGCATTTTGGTTGAGTTTTTTTTTAAATGTCTATTCAAAACTCACTCTAATCTGACCACTCATGGACAGGAAAATCAAACTGTATCTGTCTTTCACCCTATTGTGCCTTCCAGTTTTCTCCTCTGATATTTCCCACCATAACTTGGCTTGGCTAGAGTTTTTGGATGTCTCTTTCTCTTTGAACTCAGCAGCAGCCAGTCCCTGGTGACTTGTTTAAAATTCACCCATTGAAGTGAATGCCCATAGCAGTTGACTTCCTGCACAATCAGCCAAGCCCCTGGCTTACAGAAACAAAACAAGGAAACAAAATGCAGAACATAGGCTTAGCAAAGCACCTCTATGGTGATTGCCAACTCTAAAAAAGCCCGGGCGTTTACAAGTGATGCATTTTTATCCTGGCTCTATCTCTATCTACACCCTGGCTTTGGGTGTATCCTGCCTCAAAGTGATACACTCATCTCCCAGGGATGTTGGTGGAAAAGAAGGGCAAGAAGACCTTACCAGATAAGGCCCAAAAGTTGTAATACTTAACTGGCGGGTCCCCATGCACCAATCCTCCAGAGATATCAGGGATCATATGCTGTCCTGACACTGGCTCTTCAGCTGACCTGAAGAGGAAAAGAGAGGAGGAAGAGTGACTAGTTACACCCATAAAGTCTCTGTGAAAACTGGACAAAGACAGGCTAATACTCACCCCTCATTCCACACATTCCTCACACATGACACTTCCCACCGCTCCCGTTTTTGCCAGTTTTACAGGAAGATCATTCAGGACTGCAGTCCCCTCCCTCACTACCACACAGAGAGCAGGATGTCTCCCGAGTGACAGTGACATGGAGAGAGCCAGACTTCTCAAACCCTGTGACAGACTGCAAATGCCAGATTTCTCCCTGAGCTCTGAATAATTCCACTCAGATTGTAACCTTTATTTAGCTGTTTGCATGATGCATTAACTTTTGCTCTAAAAATGACCTCAACAGGCATATTTTTCTAGTCTAAGCACATTTAAAGGTGAATTCTGGTTTTAAATATGGACAGCTTACATTGCTAGACATCAAGACTGTGGCAGAACAGAAATAAAGATTGAATTGGAATAAGTAAAAGCATCTTAAAGATGGACAAACAAGTCCATCAGTTTGGACTTAACTACTTTTTGTTTCTCCTCTACTATTTTTTTTCTTAAAACAAGACTTACTTGGCTGGATTTTTTTTTCCTAATCTTTGTGTTTATCAACCATTCAAAAACCACACAGAAAGCAGACATGAGATGAAAAAAAAATCAGATGC
Source organism: Pachyramphus minor (assembly GCA_013397135.1). Classification (NCBI taxonomy): domain Eukaryota; kingdom Metazoa; phylum Chordata; class Aves; order Passeriformes; family Tyrannidae; genus Pachyramphus; species Pachyramphus minor. The sequence continues at coordinate 488,593 of VYXB01010745.1, read as the reverse complement.
AGCAACACAGACTTTGAGGACTCAGTAGAGATTCCAGGTGTCTCAATTTCTGAATAAGAATTACAACACTATATATTATATATAAGGATAGGGGATTACTTTTCACAGAGTATTTAAACTCTAGCATCTCTAGGAAGTGTTCATCTGAGCACACAGAAAAAAAAGTTATTTAGCTAACCATAAACTGTAAGCAGACAAGAAAGCCCACATATTTTTACATAGATCTGTAAGGGCATTAAAGAGGAACCAGTACCGAAAAGGGTCTGTGCCACCCCCAAGTAGATAAACGCTTACCTTATCCACTGCTCACTATCCTCATCTGCTCTTCTGAGGCATCCAGTGAAATACAAGGTGATTATGGACTCTCCCCAATATTTCTTTCTCTCTGACTGAACAGGTAGCAGCCAAGAAATTCCATGAGATCTGACCAGATGCTTTGAAATGTACCAAGATTGTCATTTTATTGATGGTTTAATTCTTTCTGAGCTCACTAAATCATTGCTGCACATTATATCAGCCTCAGGATTGGCAGGGTATCCACTTCTGCAGAATGCACCTTTGTAATTTGCTAGTCTCTTTTGTGAAAATTGTTTCTTATCCCACTTATGGGATCTCAGTCTGTTACTATACAGAATCACAAACACCCAGAATCAATGACTATCACAGGCTCAGGGAATTTTTAACCTCAAGAGGAACCATTACAACAACATTGTCTCATCTCGGGGGTGACAGAACCCAAAGAACTTTGGATAATCATTTCTAGTGGTACACAGAACTCCTACTGGAGCTACAGTACATATTTTATATAACTAACTTGTATTGACTGTGCAACAGAATATGATGGAGAAACCATCACATCCTTAGAAAAGTTATTCCAATGGTTAATTAACCTAATTTTTAAATTCTGCTCTTGTCCTATAAGCACAGTGTCTGCTTTAGTTTTCCAACCTCATCAGGCTGCTCCAACACACAAATAAATAACCACTGAAATGATTTCCTAAAAACGTTATTGTAAGAGTCACAAATCAATGCATTTCATTACAGACACTCAGTGTGATTTAACCAGCTGGCCGATGGCCCAAATTCCTGGTTCTGTACTTGGCTCTGACACATAATTTTCCCCTCCCATCAGCCAAGTCATTAGTGATGCGTTTACACTGCAGTCAAAGCAGTCGCAGTGATGAGGAGTAAACATTCAATTCGCGTTTTAATTGGGTGTTGCTAGGTTCCCCCCCACCTCAAAATGGAGTACAGCAAAATTGGAGCACAATGCAGGGTACAAACCTCAGCCCAGAAATGGACTAAACTGTGCTGAACTCCACATTGCCATAGCTGGACTGATACTTCAAAAACAGTTCTTGCTTCCATACACTATAAAGTTGGGTCTTTGTAGTCATTTCCACAGATGCAAATCTACAGCACAGCTGATCCTTGTTGATGTTGGAATCAGCACAAAGACAGTGAGAGACATTCTGTTTTGATAACGACAAAATTCAAGGATCTAAAATTAATCTGTGCAAGCAGTACATCATATACGGAGGTGATCTTGCAGGAAAAAAAAAAATTGAAACAATACAGTTGAACCACACTGCACTTCAGTTTCACACATGGAAATGAGAAAGCCAAGTAATTGTTCTTTACTTCAATTTACCTTTTCCTCCATTTCACCATGGTGAATCAGAATAAGCGGAGTTAGAGGCATCTCCTAAGATTATCTAGTCAATCCATCTGTATCGACATGACCTAAGCATCCTGAAGACCTTCAAGCCTACTGTTAACATTTTCTCCAAGTGACTTACTACTCCATCCTGGACTGAAGTCCCTTGTAATAACTTTTATCCAATCAAAGCACAATATAGAACAGAAAACTTTTCCATCTCTACTAAAGGCCATGGTCTCCATTCCACATCTGATTTATTTATTCACATGGATTGTCCTCTCAAGGCCATTGGAACTACATGGTTTACTAAAGTTATACTCACGTGCTAGTATTTGAGGAACCAGGCCTCAAAGGAAGCCTCTAAGCTGGCAGGAGAGGTTTGGAAATCTAAAAGAGTGAGTAAGAGAGGGAGTTAGCTTTTTTAAGGCGAGACGTGGGAGGTGTTTTCGTTCTTTAGCTATTAAAAACTCCTTGCTTTGACGAGGAAAAATAAAGAGGGAAGAGAAAATGGGGAGGGGGATGGATCTCAGGGGTGACCTTATCACTCTCTACAACTACCTGAGAGGAGGTTGTAGCCAAGTGGGGGTTGGTCTCTTCTCCCAGGCAATCAGCAGTAGGACAAGAGGGCACGGGCTTAAGCTCTGCCAGGGGAGGTTTAGGTTAGATGTTAGAAAGAAGTTCTTTACAGAGAGAGTGATCAGGCATTGGAATGGCCTGCCCAGAAAGGTGGTAGATTCACTGTCCCTGGAGGGTTTTAAGATGAGGCTGGATGTGGCACTGAGTCCTATGGTCTAGTAATCACAGTGGTAGTGGATCAAGGATTGGACCTGGTGACCTCAGAGGTCTCTTCCAACCCAGTTAATTCTATGATTCTATGATTAACAAATAAAGAGACAGCAAGGCAAGAGATGCAGCAAGCAGAGTGACCAGAAGGCGCAAGCGAGTTTCTGATAGGGTACACAAGCTTCCCTGATGGGGCAGAGATGGTAGCAAATACACATCACAGGAGTCAAGGTCTAATACGCTGTCTAAAGGGAATAATGCAATCACCTTTCCTTACAGTGCTGAGCAGAGGGGTTTTGTTACAGTGAATGCTTTGAAAACCATGGTGCTAGATATTACAATTGCACCTTTTATATTCCTGGATGTCCTGGTGATTATTCAGGATTGAGGATATCTCCTCTTTTTCTCAGATTTAATGAAGATTTTGGATTGCTTTCCATTCCTTCATGGCATTTTGGAGCTGTGGCTTCACAGACAGTCCTGCTGTCAAGTGCCATCTCCAGTGCCCATGAATCCCATGCTCTGCCATGCTGCGGGGGGCAGGATGCTGAAGCTGCCTGTGCCCCTGGGAGGAGACAGGTCAGGACAGAACAGCAGTGACACAAGTCTGGGGCCCTGGCCGCATGCCCAGTGGGAGGAGGCAATGCTGAGAGCAGATGGTGTCACTGCCCTGGGTGTGGGATGGATGCAGCACAGTTTGTCATAGCCAGGGAGTTTCAGGGCACCCAGGCTTCCCCACATGCCCTGAGGGAAAGGAGTGCCCCAGTTGGTAAAACACAAACACAAAATATTTTGGAGACAGCTAGCAGAGAAAACGTGTGTCCGCCTTTCTTCTGCTGTATTTCTTTGGCTAGCTTTTTTTCAGTTGTGGTTTGGGTTTTTTTCTTTTCTCTCTCCTCCTCCTCTCTCTGTACTTCCCTGTTTCCTCACAGCCAAGTTTCCGCATGCCTGGGCAACCCCAGTTCCATGCATGGAGTGAGGACATCAGTTCCCGAGGCTGACCCCAGACATGGGCAGGAGGGGTCCAGCAGCAGTGAAAGAAACCCGGGCCAGGGGAGGCTGGAGCAAAGTGACCTTGCAGCCACAGTCTTGCCTTCGTGCAAGTACATTGTAATATGGGTCTTAAATCATGTGCTGTTATTTCCATCAGGCCCACAGTCAAAAAAAAATAAGATAAGACCCTGTCCTTCTAGCTCCCATTATTTTTTCTGAGCAGGTTCAAGCTGCAGTAACTCAAAAGTTCATTATTTAACCAACTTTGGGTGGGACTTTGTCATAGATGACAAAAAATGTGTTCCTGACAGAAAAAAAAAACCACAAAACCAGTGATTTTTTTTTTTTAAAGCAAGACATTATTCAAAAGATGGTTTATTGGATTTTTTTTAAAGAAAAAGTAATTTTATTTTTTTTTTTAGTGTGGATAAAACAGAATATTCCCTTTCAGCCTTGTTCTCAGAAATAGCTAAGTGATTTTGACTGAAATAAAAAACAAAACCAAAAAGTACCCAATAAAACTACTGGGGCAGACATGAGCTAGATGTTGGCTCCAAGTTTGGCAAAGGCAAAAGCAACCAAAGCCAGACCTTGTGATGGAATGTGTCAAATGACTGTTATAACAAAGAGGCAACCCTACTAGCACTGTCTCCTATGTTCTGTGTGCCCATTAACATGCTAACCTCAACATTAGTCTTTCCCAGGTAGCCAAGGACTTTAATTGCTGAGCTTTACAACTAAGTATTAAGCATTGTGGCTAAACAGCTTGACTGAACAAGAATTATTTGCCATCACCTGAACAAGGTAAGCATGAAGGAAGGAGAACATTTGGCTAGCATGTTACCACAGGCAGAACTTAAAGAAATTAGGTCAGGCAAAATGGAAAGAAAATTTCAGAAACCTCTTCCAAACACTGAAAAGTAGTCCTCTGTGGAACATTTTCTCATGGGAAGTAAAGGATGCCAGACTGGATAATGCACTGGAAAATGTATTGCAGGCAAGAATCTTGCACGAACTGGGCTAGGCTAGAATGAGATGATGGACTGGATGAGCTAGAAAGATTTTCCCATCTCCAATTTCTATGATTCTTTTTTTTTTGAAAATTTACTGTAATTTGCCTTGCTTGAAATTCCTTCATACAAACTACAGAATCTCTGAGCAAGGCAGAATATGAGGCTAGGGCAAGAGCAGTGGGTGTGTTTCCTGGATGACACAAAGAAAAAAAAAAGAATCCTGTAGCCTGGAAGAGGTTGTGAAACTAGAAAGACTGGCTGGAGATAATAGGAGGGAACACAGCTCAAAGGGGTCGTGTTCATGGGTGAGACACACTGAGGACAGCAGTAGTGAGGATTGAGGATTAAGGGTTAGGTCAGTGTTCAGGAGGGTGGCTGTGAGAGAGCCATGGCACTGCTTAAGCATACTGCAGTCATTCAGGGTCAGTCTTCAGCACTGGGTGAGAAGGAAGGGTCAGCTCCAGCTCTCAGCAAGACTCTTCCCTGTTAGTTTTCACCAATGAATTTTTGAGTTATCAGAACATTTTGATTAAGCTCTTCTCCCTCACCCTCTTTCTCTTTAAAACAAGCATTTTCTGTTTTGCTTTGGTTTGAACATAGGTTTTAGAGGGTTGGATTAAAACAGGGGTTGTAGAACTGGTCTTTCACTCCAATCCAGTGCTGGACAATAAATATCCTTAATTACTCCCATCAGTCCTGAAGACTCACACACAGCTTTACCAATGCACTGCAATCCTGACTTTCAAAATCGCTAGCACTTCAGTTCATGTCTGGATGCTGTCACAGCCCAGACACTCCCCTTTTAAAGCAGGTCAGTGGCCTGTGCTACTGCCCTTTAACACTTCTGGTAAATCCATCTGTGTTGCAATCTTAAGGATGCCCTAGAGCTCTGCTAAGGGGTACCTGAAGTCCAACCTGTTTTGAGCAATTCTCAGTCAGCCCTAGGAAAGTTCGTTTCTCCTACTGTACCACATTTATTATTCCAGTCTTGGAACACCTTTTGGTTTGGGGTAATACAGCAGTCCAGGATAACACTTCCCTTTGCAATCATCATGCTCTAGGTTTGGTACAAAGGTGATGTGTGAAGCACAATATTGCTAACAGTCTCAATGAAACCATTCTGGAATTTACCGGTATTTCTTTCTACCCACAGTCTATTACAGACCTTAATTGTGTGCTTCTCAGCTTTGCTGGAGCAAACTTTGCTGGTTTTTTCTCCTCATATATTAAAATTCATTTTATAATTATTAAATGAAATTTAAAATCTGTAGTGATTGAACTTCTCCACAGTCTTTCGTGGCCACTTTTACAACTGATTTAACCTATGGACTGAAGATCTGGAGACTGTTCTTTCAAAAGCAGTAATGAGGTCCTCAATGAGGCTTTGAGATCCTCTAGAACAGAAGAGCCACTGATGTGTTCTCGTTGTTGCTAAAGAAAAAACCTGTGGGTCACAGATCAAATCTGGTAAGGTACAGGGTGTCCCAGACACCTTTTATCCTTGGAGATGTATCCAGGGAGTGTAGGCAGGCAAGTCAGACAAGCCATACATCCAATCTGACCTTGTTTATTTTATTTCCTAATGGGAAGATTCCTGTACTATCCCTTCACCTCCTCACTCCCAGGGTTTCACGGAGGTTCTGACTCAGAACAGTCTCAGTTCACTAGCCCAAAATGTACAGGCAGGGAAAGTGACTTGATGCCTGCAGGATCTCATCCAGCTTATTGCATCACTGCTTGGAAAATAGCCATGGCTTGGAATGCCTATGTCCACCCCCAAAAAGCTTCTCTCTCTTTTTCTGAGCCTCCATAGCCCCTCTCAGCTACTCAGTTATGTGTAGACGCTGACAATTCCCACGGAGGAGAGCAGCAGGGATTGCAGGGAGTGCCACTTCCATCTCCTATCCCAGAGGCAGAGATTTAATCAAGTGCTTTCCACACAGCTTAGGGCTCCTAGCAGTGATGACAAATGATTTGCTTTATGATCATTAGGAGGTTCTCACAGAGGCTTTCCCTGTAGTGATCACACCCTTCAGGGATACAGGTGCATCCTCTGGACAAGGCAGATACCTGCTCTGACCCCGTACACAGCATTCACCCTTGGGCTCTCTCCTGCCCACACTGTGGCCATGGTTTCTCTTAAATCTCTGTCTTTTTAGGGTGACATCCAAGCTGGACTGAAAGACTTGAAATGACAAGGAATTTACTGTCCCTAAACTGTCCCACTGGTTAACCAACCTCACAGGTTGGAGATCACACCCTATTTCTAGATGGCATTCAACCACCAGCCATTGAGGTGATGTGGGGGGGCCCCAGCTGGTCTGGGGTCTCTACAAGAACTGGGAATGCTGAAGGTGGAACCATAGCACATGGCAAGGTGGCAAGCACGGACAGAAAGGATGTAACACAGAATGGGTTTCCTGCCTAGAGTGCTGAGTCACTGTTGACAGACATGCGTGGTTTGTATGTCCAATTGTAAATTATTTATGTTAACAAGAACCCAATTGTGGCCTGACATGTATGGTCAGGAAACTGTATAAAAGTCACAGCAGGTGTTCAATAAAAGGTCCCTTCTTAAGAAGAAATTTGTCGGCATGTCCACCCCAACCCGCGACAAGGTGAATTCACTATTACAAGCCAAGCACAAGCCCTGACAGGCAATTTTCTGTGTTGTTAAACTGTTAGCATGCTTCATGGCAAGATTTGGCTTGTGGCAGCTGGTACTCTGAACAACAGGAGGGTACTCTCCTAACAGCAGGGCTGAGTCTGATAACATGGGTCAGGGCATCATTCCTAACAGATTATTTGGGCAGTCTTCTTTAGGGGAGAAGAAGTTTTATTCACACAGATGTGGTGCCAGTTGCCCTCAGGTTCAGAGAACTAGCTCTGGATTGCTTTATTTACAAGTGTAGGTGTAACCTAGATTTTGACAAGACCTTTTCTGCCAGCATTGTTTACTATTAGAAATCTATCTCCCAAGTGAAATATTTGTAGAGTTTGATTAAGTAAATTCTTAACTTTCTCTTATATAAACTACATTTTGAGTCCTTTCCAGTTTTTAGTATCTTTGAGAAATTCAAACAGGAAAACAGAAGACAGTACTCCAGCATGATCTCACCAGTCATGCCTGTATTCCAGGCCCTTCCCAGCTTGCCTTCCTCTTAGGAGTGTACCACAAAGCACAAGCCCTCCTGTCCTCATCTGTGTGCCTGACACGTCCAGTGTCAGGGATCTTATAGATGTGGGCCAGCCGGATAATGTCTCCAAGCTACCTGTCACATCCAAAATCACACTTTGCTATAAGAAGTAGACATGGCTTTTTTTTGTTCAAATCCACCTAAGAGATCCATCTGTGCAGTTTGAGCTGACCTTACTGTTGTTATCCTGTTGCTATCCTCCTCCCTATTATTTATGTGACATGCAAATATGCCAGAAATTAAATTTTCTGGATAAATGAGTTCAGTACTAGGAGGTTAAAAGTTTACATGCATAGGAACCCCACTAGAAGCACTTGATGACAACAGAATCTCCCCCTGGCAGGTGCTTTGTGAGGTCTAATCAATGATGCTCTTTCCAGCGATGCAACAGAGGTGGTGTTGGGTTTTTGCCTCTTTCTCTGCTATCCACACGAAGGTTTCTGCATCACAACTCATGGACTCTTACATGCCACAGTCTTGATCATTACATCATAACACAAAAAATAACTACGACTCAGTCTCTCTACCTCTTGTCTCTATGACCACAGCGAGGCTCAAGCAAGTAATTTCTTCTCAGGGGTGTTGGTAAGGCCAAATCAGGGAGCCACTGTAGGACACTTGGTGATACAAGTTAGGTGAGCACGTAGACAGTCACCCTGTCACTACACCTGCACTCATTGACTTGGGGATACACTGGTGCAAGCTTTGCACTGTTGCAAAACAAATACTACAGAGTTTCAGCCTCACCAGCCCTCAGGTGTGACACAGCTGTCACTGTGCCTCAGCACACTTGTCACTACTTTGCTAGGCAACCATCACAACATGGTAATGGCCTGTCAGTATACCACAGGAAGGTCACAAGGACAAATCTTCAGCAGCAATCTTTAGGACTTCCTTTGTTGAGCTCCCCTTGGCCAAGTAGCCACGGAGAGATTCTCTTTAGCAAACAGTATTTGCCTGAATAGTAGTAAAAGAAAAACAAATGGGACAATAAAAGCCTCAGCCTGCTTTGCAAGCACAGGTGCAGTTTGCAACTATGAGCCTAATTTCCCAGCCATTAGAATGTGTTTTTCTCTGTCTGTCCTTTTTTCCCTCAGTCAAATACTGCACTCTCCATAACATGGGCAAAGTTTTAGGGCCTAAACCCAGCCCCCTTGGAAAACACCATACTTTCCACACTGAAAGTGCGAAGACTCCCCCCTGAAGTCTTACCCCTGACTGGTAACCTCTACTGGGGCACTTGGAGGGACAAGACTTTGCCTTCAGCAGAGAGCGGAGGTGGCATTAAGTGCTGAGCACTAGATAAAGTCAAGAAAGCAGGAGTCTTATTGTGCTAACCCTTATCTCCAGAAACACCTTTGACACGCAGAATGTTTGTTCAAAGTCATTACCTGGGTGGAGAGGTTATTGTTGCATAAATTATTTACTTTTAAAACCACAGTTATTTGCCTCCACCCTTCTCGCCACTGCCCTGTGTACCCCAGCACTAACACACCTTATCATTTGGGAACATTGGGAAGGCCTACAAAGAGCACTAGGAGCATGGCCATTCTAGGATGCATCTGGCAAAGGACACAGATGTTCACTGAAATCAGTCATCAGCACAAGAGCAAAAATTATCACCTGCCCCTGCTGTGAGGGCTACTGGCAGAGCAGCCCCAGGGGAGCAAGGGGCACCAGTGAAACAATGTGAAGTAAGACCAAGCCTAGTAGAAAGGCATCAATTCCTTTACCTTTGCTTTTCCCTGCCTCTGCCAGATCAGAGGCCAGGGTAAGCGACGGTTAATTAATAGAGCTTGAGGACATGTTTTTGTGGTGAATATGGTGGTGATGCTAGGTTGACAGCTGGACTTGATGATCTTAGAGGTCTTTTCCAACCTTAATGATTCTATGATGCATGAAATAAACACAGTCTTACAGAGACCTCGTGCACATTGGGGATGTATTCCCTCCCATCCCTGCAGGTGAGAAGTAGATCTGGCTCTCTTCTCCTAATGCTCTGTGCATCTGAGACACTCAGCACCATTCCTTAACAGCTGCCTGAAAATTCTCCTCCTGCAAGGAGCAGAATTGAATGGAAAGGAATGGGTTTGGATATACTGGTGACTTTGCCACTGCCACTGCACTGATAAATAACGCCTCAGAGTGTAAAGGAGAGATGGAAAATCAGCACTGGATTACTGCTTAGAAGGAGCCTGTGTTCCCTGAGATCATTGGCAACACTTGCATTGTTTTTTTGTGGTGCAGGGTCACACCCATAGTCTTCATCCTAGACAAAGTAAATTCATTTCCTGGCCTGCAGTGTGTTCTGCTATTCCCAGTCTAGTTTTGGAGACCAGAACTGACAGGCTTTCAATACTGGGTTTCCCTTGGGAAGCTATTCCACACACCAACAAAAGTCAGTTGCTAGCAAAGATTTCCTGATATTCAACTGAAAATTTCCTTTCTTCCCCTTACAGCAGCTATTTTCTTTTGGATCCTATCACTTTAGCAGTGTATTCCACTTGCCTCTGTCCTTTCAAGACAAAGTTTCATCACCATATATGCAAGTCCAGCTTCTCAGAAGAACTACCTGTTCCAGTGCTGCCCTGCCCTGGTTCACCACCCTCTCCAAAGGAAGCACACTGCTTGCAATGCTGGGAGCAAGAGCCAGATTTTCAGAATTATTAAGAAATCACAGTTCCAGAGCAATCTGTAGGAGCTACAGCTGTGACCATCTCCAGATGCCCACAGCAGCCAAAGATACTACAATCCAATGGGACAGAATGGGTTGCCTCCAAAGGCACCTGCCTTGCTGCTCCTGATGACAGCCTTGGTATCACCAAAAATAGAATAACTGAGGTGTAAAGGTCAGCATCACATGTCTGGAAATATTCCCCAAAGTATCCAAAGAGAAACAAGAAAAGAAAATGTTTTTCTGTCAGGCCAATATCTGTATTCTGAAACAGGGACCCGGATCTCTGTGATAGCCACACTAGTGATGACTATTGCATTTCAGCATCACACTGATCTCTAAGGACAGTGATAGCTGATTAGATTTCTGATCAGCACCTAGTACATTGGGGCACTAGCTTCTCAGCACTGCCAAAGGGCAGATAACAGTAATAATCATTAGTAATAATATGGTTTGGTTGCTTTCCGCAGACTGTTAGAATAACGTGTCAGTAAGAATAATGAGCATTTTGCTTGCCCTTTATACCAGTGCAAACTTAATCACAGTGCTACAAAGGTGTTCATTTGGGTATATGAAGCGATAGAGTCACTAGCTTTAGGCACAAGCAGCCATATTCCCCAAAATACTAGTCTATTCCAAATGTTCTGGTGACCGTATCACACAAAGAACAATTCTAACTTGAGAAAAGAAAAAAATAGTCACTTACTCCCCAGAGCTATTAACCCCTTGTTTCCTCAGCAGACTTTTCAGGGAAGTCACAATATGTGAGTCAAACTGAGGTAGTAGGTAGGCCAAATATGGCCCAGATATGTGCAGACCATTAAATTAGATTACACTTACGAGGCAGCCTAGAAAGCTAAATTGAGTCAGATAAGTACCTATAAAACATGTTATGGTTTAAGTTACTCTTGTTCAGCACTTTATTACTACCCTCTCAGCTGTGATGCAGGAGCTGAACACTGCCTATAGTCGTATGACGTAAAACAGAACAGCATTAATCATACCCTGCAACAGTTAATTTTTCAAAATGGGGGAGTGAAAGGATGCCTTTAATCTCTCAGGGGCTGAGGATTAGAAAATTGATACAGCTCTACTATAATATATTCTTTCAACTCTTGAGTGCATGTATATACACAATACATCTATTCTTTTCAGAATAAGGCTCACTTACTCTAAGAGTAAAAATTCAACAACCAGCCACAAATGGTTCCCAAATTATACTCACATAGAATACAGCCTCTCTAGTCTGTTCAGATTTGTAGCGCAAGAAGGAACATCAAGACGGATGATGCTTCCAGGCAAGCAGGCACACAATATGAGTGCAACAGTACCTTCGTGTGATGCCAAAAGTTAAGGTAGTTGGACCCATTCAGGTCCCAGAGATCCAATACAGGGTGAAAAACCTGAGGTTATTGTGCAGCCAAATCAGTGGATTCCCGCAGGAAAGGCACAGGAAGCTGCTGGCCCTTATCAGAACATAAAAGCAGACAGAATCCCATTGGGAAACAAACATGACACCCCCATGGTTTTTTTTTTAGGTTTTTTTTTTTTTGCTTCTTTGTTTTGTTTAAGAAAAAGACACACCTGTTTCCTCTGTGCCAGACCTTAAATTCCAGACCACCAGCTCAATGATCTTTGTCCTATTAGTCATGACAGGGGCATTTATGACAATGATGAGTGTGGTTGTAAGCATTGTAAAGCACTCCATAATGCTGCCATAGAAGAAAGGCTATACAGGCTAAACAAACCCAGCGATAACAACTAAGGCTCTGTTCCAAGGTATTTAAAGTGGAATTACAAATTATTCACCTTCCTGGCAAGCAGCAGGTCAGATTACAGCAATTTACTCTAACTCAGCAAGGAGGATGCAAGAAACATAAAGTTTTATTCTTCAGTGGTGGAAAAGTTACCAGGAGCCTGGCTGAACTGCTCTACAGACAAAACGCAGCCCACAGGCCACTGGTTGGACCGTTTGGACAAAATCAGTTGTGGATGTTGGAACCTATGCAATGCTACAGACAACTTCATTTAACTGTTGCTGGGTATATGAACTGGACCTTAAATCCCTAACAGAAGTGGCAAGATCGAGTTCAAGTTTTACCTTCGTCTCTCTGATTTTCTTTCGGCAGGACCTAACTATATTCCTAAACTCTTCCTGAGTAGCCAGCCATTTTTTCCATAATCGGTAGGCTCTCGATAAACACCCCTTTCTGAATTGCTTTCAATGTGCCTATTTGGAGACCTCAAAACTAGGAAGCCCTAAACCCAAATAATAATTTCATTCTGGGAGAGAAAGTCTGGAAGTCTGGCACTTGCAAAAGGAGGTAAGAGTCACAGGTTTCTTTGCAGGTTTCCCTCACAAAGCCTCTTTCTGCCATGCCTGCAACTTAGTATTTAGACAGAAGGTTACATGGATTGGATTTCAAAGCAAGGAATGTCAGCAGAGATCTTCCAGCTGTGAATGGCCTCCAGATGTGGGCTTTTCTTCTCCAGTCCTGGGGGATCGGATATAATCAAATGGAAAAACACTGTCAACTGATGAGGGTGGGTAGGCAGAGAAGGTGGAGTCAGAAACTGGGCAAAACAAAACAGGGGGAAAAAAGCAGGACCATAGCTGAATGGTTCAGGACATGTATCATCTTAAAAGTTGTAGTCTCTGAGAAGAGACTGGTCATTAGATGACTTGACAGGCATCAGCAATCAAAGCATTTGAAACAGGAAAAGCCAAAACATAACTTTGTTTGCAGAGAGAATATTATCCCCCTGCCAGAGCTGTGACAAGATCTTACATTGTGAAACATCTCCAGAGAGGTTGAGGTTAGGACAGCTTGCTGGTTGAAACTGCTAAGCCATAACCAACGTGTTTCTCTTACCAGCACCCCACAGTCCTGGACTTGTAGCTAGTTATCTTTTCCTCCACAAAGATTGTCTGTGGACAGCTTATACCTCCTTTCAGCTTATTCATGCCAAATTATTCTCTTCTATTGAAATTTGTCCCCAAGCAGTGAATCTGTGCAAGCTGGAAAGACCAACACCCCTGGGGAGAAATTTTACTCTCAGTTATTTCTGCAAATATTCTACTCATGGCTGCCAATACACAGAATCCAAATTTCACTACTGATAAAAGCTTGGCATTTCCTGCTTGGACAGGTGTAACTGTTTGGATCAGAGAGTCAGGGCATACTTACTGCTCATTCAGCAAGGGAAGATTATGTCTTTTCTATCTCCTCAATGTCTAATGACCTCTACTGCCCTGGCCAAGCTAACAGGAAAAACAATGTTTTCTTCCTTTTAAGAACATTACTATAATCTTTGATTACTTTCACTCGGAAGTCCCTATTTCTGGTTTATGGTATGTCCTAGAACACCAGTGCAAAAAACATTAAGAATGTCTATAAGAGATGTCAGCTCTCCATCTGGAAGTTTGTGTTCTTCTCCAGCTCACTGGTTCACTTTCCACTTCTCCTGTAATATATCACCAGTGGTCAGATGACAATTTAGGAAAATAGTGTAGGAAAAAAGATAACTAAAAATGCAACACAACCTGTGGTAGCCCAGATAAGTTAAGCAGTGTCTCTTCTCTAGCAGTCACCAGGTATTTAGGAAAGAAGTATAAGAAAGAGGGGAAACATAAGCTATATCCCAGTCCTCCTGCTCACCTCCATCTGATCAGCCTGCTATTTAGGACACTTCTGATGCAGAGGTAACATCTATGCTGCTGCATTCAACACTCTTCAAAGGAAATATGCTGCATAGATGTGCCCAAACCCTTCATGGATTGTCTTCCACCAACACTCTGTGGCAGAGTTCCATTATTCCTAGATGCCTACGTGGAAAAGCTTGCTTATTTTAAACCTGTTGCCTAACCAGTTTATCAAGTGCCATTAGTTTTTGTGATATGGAACTGCATGAATGTTATTTCTCTGTTGACATTCTCCATACCATTTGTGATTCCCTTTCAGGCATCTCTTCTTCAAGATTAGCAATCTATGTTTCCCCAGAAACTATCTCCTACTTCTGATCATTGTTGATGTCCTTTCTTTTCTTACTAATGTTTCTTTATGCTCTTCAAAGGAGTAACCAGAAGCACTCACAACTTTCAAACTTTCAGGAGACCATGAAGTACGCAGAAGCATAATCATGTTCTTTGTTTCTTCTGTACTCATTCCTAACATTTCTATTTGGCTTTTTGACCTCAACAGAGCCTTGAGCGAGTGTTTTCAGCAGCCTATCCTCAATGAATCCAAGAATCTCTTTCTCTGCTAGCAGCAGCTGACTTAGAGCCATTCAATGTATCTGTACAGCCAGACTGTTTTCTTCCTAGTGGAATTGCCTTGCATTTGCTGCCACTGAATTTCATCTGCCAGGGAGCGTCCGGCCACTCAGAGTCAGGAGATTTTCTGCAGCCCTTTGCAGTCAGCCTTATATTGACTCTCTGGAATAATTGTGGGACACAAGTAAACTGTTAACTTGCTGTTCATGTTCCTCTCCAGACTGTAACAAGTGTGTTGAGTAGCACTAGTGCTAGCACAGAGCCCTGTGAGGTCCTTCTGATGAGCTCTTTGTCGAGACTGACCATTTGAAGTGCTCGGGTTGAAGCTTGTTTTCTTGCTTATGATCCCATTTAGAGAGCTCTCCACAGCCAGAGCTCGCTTTTGAGACTGGTCCAGTGCATGGGACTGCCCGGCACCAGCCCTTACAGAAGCAGTGTGCTCAGACAACAGGTATGTGTAGACAGTCTTTGTGATAACTAGTCTTAGTTGCTTTAATGACCTGGACCTTAAATACAGCAAATACAGGGATGCAAGAAACTGAACACAGATGCTTGCTGGTTTCTGTGGTTTCGAGTTGCATGGGATCTGAAGGCTGCATAGGGAAAACAGAGTTACTACACAGGAAAGACCAGGGCTATCCACACCAGTGGAGGATAGGGTGCAAATCTGCACCGTCCCACTACAACTCCTCACCTTCATTGAGCTGAAACATTCCTGATGTGTCCCTTCCCTTCATCTATGGGGCCAGTGATGGCAAGCCAGGATGCCTTGGGCAAGTTTCCATCAGCTGTGAACAAGTCTGTACACAGAAGAATCCTCCTTGAGCCATCTACAAAGAGTAGGATGGATCAGAAACACATCAGTGGGCCAAGTGTGGGCACAGCACACCCTCCACTCTTCTCTGCCAAACCACAGGCTCTCTGAACCTGGATGTCACCCTGATATCCTATTCTGATACACCCCAGCTCCTCCATATTCTGCCCCTCAGAACCCCCCAGCCCAGATTCTGAACTGCAAAATAGTCCTTCTGCCCCTGAACTGGAGCTGTCAATAACCACATGGTCATGTGCCCCATGATTTCAGGTGCCACACTGTCTCCAAGGTGAGAGGGGCCACCTTGGGGGAAAGCAAATAGGAAAGTATCCCAGGCATGAAAATGCCTCTGTGGTTCTCGAGACAGGAATTTGTCTCACACCCATCCCCTCCCTCTATTCCTCCACACTGCTTGGTGCAGCTGCAAAAGCAGCAGCAGCAACAGCGGGCAAGTTTAGTCACTCCAGCACCTCAGTATCGATTACACCTGCAGGTGGAAAACATGCGATCAAAAACAAGGTGTCAGCTTTTGCCAGAGGATTCTCCTTGACTCCCAGTTTGAGCCTTGTGCCAGTCCTCACCTTGCTGAACTTCAACATCCCAGCTCTTCCCATGACAGCCTGGCAGGTGTTTATTCAGGCAGAGGCATTTCACTTCACATCTTCAGCCTTCATGGAAGGAAAAGAATTTCCAGAGCTGCTTTCCTGAGCAGCACTGAGCAACCCAACACTGCTGACAGTGAGGACAGGCAGAAAACAGCAGTTTCTTTGTGTTTGGGTCAAGCCCTTCCATTGCTTGTTTCTGCCTGCTGACATTTCCCTAGATGGTAAAAGGATTTTTAAACTACAGTGACAAGCTGGCCTTTCTTGTATTAAGAACTCAGCTCCACAAGTAGCACATGGTATGCAGCAACAGTCTGCCTTCAGAGATTGCTCTCCTGGTAGGAGAACCCCCCACAAATCTCCAGTAACTCAGAGCCTCTCAGCTTGGCAACTCTCTCCAGGCGTTTTGGGAGGGACACAGTGCATACCCATGCTGGTAAGCAGCATCATCTGCTGCTGGGACAGAGTGGGATCGAGAACAGTTAGTTGCCACTTCTATAAGTATTGGGTGTGATCGGTTTCCAAGAAAGAAAAAGGCTGGGAATTCATGTCTCCCATGCAGCCATATACCTTGCTTCCCGAAAAGGGGACAGCAGAGACAACAATAAAACCCCTGTGAGAGATGAAGATACACATCAGCTACCAAAGACTTTGCAGCTTCCATTTGTCATTGCTGTTTCCATCCTGCTTTCACTCTGCAGTCACTTGTTTTGGTGGCTGTGACATGCAGAGATCTCTGTTAACTTTCAGAGCTCCACCACGCCCACTCTTTGCCCCATGGCATGAATATCACCTCTGCATTGAGCCATGAAGGTAACAGCACTGGATTGAAACAAGTGGATAGGAGGCAGCACAAGGAATCTCCATAAGCAGTAGTGCAGCTCATAAGCATTCATTTATAGATCAGAGCTGGTCTGCCGTGACATACTACTGCTTCTGAGTCACAACGAGCCCAACCTTGCTGTGACATTTGGAGGGTTCAAAAGACACTATCTTCCTTCCCCTTCACCCTGACCACTTTTCTTATAGAGAAAAGGACTCCACAGCCAGCCAGATGGAGCTGTGGTGATCTGGTGGGAATAGCTGTTCTGCATGTGGTTCACGAGTCAGAAGAGCCTCTTTCGCCATCATCTGTAGAAAACATCACCAGTTTAAGGAGTATAACCAGATGTAAGAGATGTAACTCAAGTACCACATAGGAGTTTCTAACATGTGGCTCACTGCCTCTTTAGCTACAGTAATAGAAACAAGACATTGGAGTGGGCCAAACACCTGCCTGCACATTGCGCACTGCAACACACACACTGAGCACCACTGTAGAGAGGATCAGACCCTGCACTCAGGCTTTTGCCCTGTTCTTCTGGAAGTCATAAAATCACAGAATATTCTGGGTTGGAAAGGACCCACAAGAATCACTGAGTCCAACTCTTAAGTAAATAGCTTGTACAGGGATCAGACCCATGACCTTGTTGGTGTTAGCACCATGCATATAACCAACTGAGCTGATCTCAGGGTGATAAAGATGATAGTGCCCCTTGTGTTCCTCTGTATTTCACTTGACCCAGTAAACTCATCGCTCATACTGAACCCGACCACCACAAAGCTCTTGTTGCAGGTTATTCAGCCTCTGCCTCATTTTGCTCACTTTCATCTTCTAGTCCAATTTGGGCAATTATTATAAAGTAGACTCATTCTCTTGCATATCACAAGAGATGTAGCATTTGTCCTCAGCAAGACAGTGCCTACAACTTTGGGGCAACTCTTAAGCTTCAGTCCAAGGTTCCAAATCCACATTTCTTCAATTCGCCTCCAAGAGTCTTTATTCTTCACTTGTAAGCACTCTTTACCAGTCTGCCATGTTCTTTGCTTCAATTCATTAATTCTCACTTTTTGTCATATATCTTAGAGGGATGGAAGTGCTCAGATATACCTATCAAATTCAAGCAACAATTTTGTGATATTGAGACATTTTGCTGACATTTTGTTCACGCTCACAAAGTATCATCCTTTATAGGTACACTTGAAATCAAAAGGCCCATCAATCTAATGACCCTCTCTAATCACCCTCAGAGCCTGGCAATGTGGTCAGTGCTCCTTTTATCCCCTGTCTTGCTGGCTCATGCCCTCCCCCATATTCCCAGCATGGAACTGCACAGTGGCATGATGCCTCTGACTTTGACTGGTATGAAGGTATCACAGACCATCCAGACAATTCCTCAGTCCCACAGCACTGTTGTGACTACTTGCCATAGCATTTAGGGGAAATCCTCTCAGCAATGAAAACCTTTAGCTTTCACTGTCATTACTACTGATAGGGCATCTCTGGGGGGTGAAACATGGCTCTGAGATTTGCGGATGTGAGAGGGACATCCGCATCTGAAGAGCTCCAAATGACATTGTCTGCTAGGTGATATAGCACAATGCAAGCTTTTCTCCAGCTCTTTGTCTGCTGGCCTCGTTAAGTTCCTTCCAGCTTTATTTCTCTTGCAAGTTCCAAAGGCTCACGCCCTCTGAATAGGAACTTTGAGTTTATTTTCCCCCAGATAATAGGCTTGCATTTTTCCAGTTTGAATCTCGTGCTATTATTTCCTGCCCATATCCTGCCTCGAGCATGAGGGAGCCATACAAGTGGTGACTGTACATTACAAAAGGAGAAGGAATAGAGTCAAGAAAATTTTTGTGCTTACGAATGCATAAGGCATAGACAGGGAGTGGGTGTGTACAAGGGGAAGCAAAGTATAACTTAAGTTCTTTCTCAAAAGTCCAGTGGAGAGCTGGCAAGAAGCAGGGAGCAAGGAAGGAGAGAGAGAGTTTAGTTAAACCTTCAGTCTTTGTGCTGAGGTGAGAGGTCTTCCCCTCACAAATTCTCTCTTTACCACCAGCAACATGGTGTCACTGCTTCAATCCCTGATTCAAAATCAGAAAGACTGCTATGAAATCAATACAAGTTCTTCCAGTTCTGTCCTGCTGCAAATAAACTCAGAAGCTGGCCCATAGTGTGACACAAGTGGATGTTTCCTCTTTCAGAAGGGAACTAATGCTCTGCAGTCACAGGAATCATTTCCCCCTCTGTCAGGGAATGCAAAAAACAGATTGTCCCCTCCCTCTGCCATGCAACAGCAACAGGAAAAAGAGGACTTCCCAGCCTCCTGCCAGCCCTCTGCACTTGGCTCAGGAAGTTGGAGCTTGAAGTTCTTATCCTTACTGGCTGCATCATCTTAATGTTGAGCCCTCTCTGTCCTGCCCTGACCTTGTCAATGTCCAACCTGTCTTTCCATCTCAACTACACTTCCGTTTTTTCTTTCTCCTGCATCCTCACTGATCTTCGTGCTTTTCCTGCTCACACCAACCCATCCCCCCACTGGGAGACCAGTATGGACCTCACTAGCAAGCCTTCCCTAGGCTTTTCTTTCCGTTTAGTTGCAAAAGTGATCTGCCTGTTTGGTTTGTTAATATGCTGGGTCCCTTGCAGTCTCTGCCACCTATCTTCCTAGGCTAGCACTCTCCCTGCATATCTATAGAGCCTGTGACACTACGACATTACTTAAATAAATGCATCCCAAAATTCAAAAAATGCAAGATATTGCAAAGAGTGAGAAGCAAGTATGAAGTTCTCATGCCCCTTTCAAGCCTTACCTCTGGCTGAAGAAGGAGATCCTACAACTTTCTCAGGACACCAACACATGCTCTAAGAAGAAAGTCCAGCAAACCTGGAGTGGAACACTTGCAAACAGATGCGGAACACATAGAAATAAGTCCCATTGTCAAACCTCAACCACAGCGCAAACGGACCCACCCTTGCCTTGGCCACTTCACCAAGGTCTGTTTCTACAGCCAATAACAAAGTTGCAGTCCAGGACTCAGGATGGTCAAGCAGCTAATTCTCTTTGTCAGCACTGAATGAAAGGAGAACAGTAAGACGCTGTCGACTTATGCCATTTCTTGGTGCTTGTAGGAGTGTTTGTGCTCCCCTAACATGGTAAAACCTGTTGGTGAAGCAATCAGGAGTGTGTACTGCATGGTACAACAGTCACAGAAGACAGAGAAGCAGGAGCAGGAGAAAGCAATAAAGAAAACCTCCTTGGTTGCCAGAATGGAAGAGAGAGACCTTCATGTGCAGGTGGAGAATACCAACAACCACCACCCCTTTGATGTGGAATGGGAGAGGTTCTTGTGGAAAGTGACAGCTCAGATGGGTCTGCCAGGGAAGAGGTACCATTTGCACATTATAAGCAAATCAGCTGGGCTGTTTCCAACGGAAAAAAGGAAGAGATTAAGAACCTAATGTAAGAGAAAATGAGATGGGGACTGCAGTTCCCCCGCTTTTATAAAAGCAGGGGAAGACCACTTAATTTCAGATGGCTCTCATCTCACCACACCTTCTTTTACACCGGATCTCAGAAAAAAGTTAAATTTTCCCAGATTCAGGTCTCTGGAGCACCAGCCAGCTCATGCTACCTCCTCCATGTGTTCAGAACCTCAGCCTGAGGATCACATTCAGCCTATTAAACAACACCTGGAAAGGCAAGGCACCTCTGGGCTACCTGACCCCCTAAGGACTAGTTCAAACCCCTTCACCAGTTACAAATGAATTGCCATTTAACCAGTCTGGCAGAATCTTCTGCAGAGACCACAATGTATTTGTCAGACAGTGTGAGATGCCAGTCCACTCACTACACAGGAGAATCATATCTCCCTTTCTAACACAAAACCAAAGTGTATGGCACTTTCCACATGGGAGGACAAAACTGAATTCCAATCACTATGAAATTATGATAGAAATTATCTCCTATATTAATTCTTTTATTCCTTTTAAGGAACAAGGGAACTTTTGGGTCATCCCAGCTGTGATAAGTGGGATATGGGGAATGCGTTCTGACACATATCTCACTCATAATGCTAAAGTCCTGGAAGGAACTACTGCAGTTCTTGCCTGTTAAGGTTTTGTGACAAACCATTCCTGCAAAAATACTATAAATCCAGAGCATTTTCAATTCAGTACCTGTCACGCAGTTTTGAAAGATCAGACAATCTGGCAATCCTGAGAGATTTTGCAAAAATCAGATATAGATGTTTCAGCAGGTTTTTGATTCATACTGTTTACCACAGTACTTAGGACAAAGATCATTAAAAAAAAACAAAAAACAACTGAGAGAGAAAACAACAACACAAGTCAAAAACTAAACTCTGCACAGGAAGAGTTACATCTGTTCAGTGTTGACTGTAACCCACCCTTCCCTTGTACCATTGAGCTTGTAAAGTCAGCTGCCCCAAGTAGTGGACATCTAGCAGTCCTTGGAGGGACAGGAACATGACAAGACACATTAGAGAAATGTCAAATCCATAAAGGTGGGACTTCCTATATCTGTTTCCTCAAAACTGAGTGAAGCTATAAATATGGGCACTACTGTCCTTTCCTCTCCAATGGTGAATGCTCACATTTGAAACCCTGTCCAGTCAGGGGTGACAAATGCAGGTTATCATATGGCTCTGAGATGCAACCTATACGTCTGCAAATTATTGTATTGCATGGATAACCCCACAATACACACACAAATACATCAGTTACACCCCTACAGAGCAGTATGAAACTTGCTGGTTTCTATTTCTTTAAACCCACACATTAGCTCAGGCTTAACTGCACCTTCTCCGTGTCATCACAGGTATAGAAGTAGTGAACACCATGGACCACATCACTTCCATTTGTCCTGCAACCAGCCAGCAAGATAATGCACAGAATAAATAGCAGGCATTAGAGAGAGGAAGGAGTATAAGTATCTTTAGGCAGAAAGATATGTTATTTAGGCTGAGGGGTGCTTAACATGAAATGTGTTTTTGCAGATAGCTAGCCAGAAAAGGATATCTAAATAGCATATAGCTAAATTCCTGTTGAAAGCATTCCTAAGAGCATGAGAAGTCAGCTACAGATCTTTCCCAAGCATAGATTCTTGCATCTGCAGAAAGTGCAGAGAGACATAGCCTATTTCTCTTGGCATCTCCGCTCTCTAGAAACAGTCTGTTCTAGACGCCTCACACCAAGCCTGACCATGCTTCCCCCACTCCTAACTCCACACCCCATGCCCCAGTTATTATTGTCCATTCCTCCTTTGATTTGGGTTTGCTCTGGTCTTGCAAATGCTTAATGTTTGTCTTATCTAATGTCACTGTGGATGCTCATCTTGTTCAGCCAAGGGCTGAACAGACAGCAGTAATGTCGGCAAATGTGTGGAGCATGGCAAAACAAGAAGACTTACAGCAGCTGCTTATTTGGGAGGAACTTTAGCAAAGGCATGGCACACATGGGAATGCTTCACCCTCTCACTGCCTGTGGAAATGCTAACCCAGATTCTCACAGCTTAAATTCTCACAGCTTTGACCTGACCATCTCCTATTAGCAGACTTCAAGCATTCAGAAAAACTTGTGAAATGACTGGTGCTTAGGTCAAGGGACACCATGGATTATGGTGTGGGGATTTGAGGCAATTCAACCTTAGCGTGTCAAACCTGCAGCACGCTTTAGATTTTTGATCTCATGATGAGACTTTTCAAGTCATGGGTTTTCTATTGCAACCTGCCTCATGGAAACTACACACCCTAAAGGAAGAAGTTGCTGCAGACACATAGAAAGACCAGCCTCTTCTCTAGATGAGTGAATAGAGCTGATTCTCAGCCACATACACATACTTATTGGGCTAACCCTCCATACGCAGACAAATGACTACAGAAAACCTGACAAACCTTATCAACTTGAAACTTTCTCCTGCCTTTAGCTACTGGTTGGAAGTTCACTCCCTTCTGCTCTTTCTCTGTATCCAGATACAAGGTGAAAATATCCTAAAGAGCTACCAATCTGCTCAGTAGAAGCTGAGGAAGCTGAGCTCTCCACTGACCTCATTATTCCTTGACATAACGGGGGTACCATCTCTTGCTTCAACTATCATCTTGTTGACATGCAGCATTGCAGCATTACTCCCAAACAGGAGCATCTATCCACACCTTTATTCACTTGACACGTGCTGTTACCTCCTGTCATACCTGGCTTGACGGGTCTAGCAACAGGGATGAAACCAGTTGCTGGCAGGGTACCAGCATTTTCCAGGGCCATGGTCACAGCCTATGTGGCCTGTCCGGTTACTTTTCTTTGCTCTCCTGGCTGGGAACCAACACTTCCAGATGGAGAGCTAGGAAGCAGTGCTCCTGTGGGCAAGCTGACGCTGCAGAACACCACTGCCTCCCTGAAAAGCCTCTGACATTGGCAATTGCCTGTCACAGCTTCCCAGGCTAGAGAGCATCTTCTACAAAACCAGTTTGCTCTCTCTGGACAAAAATTAACGCTTTGCTAGTCATGGCTCACTCCATATCCAGCCTCTCAGGGAGCTCAACCCCCTCCATGGGGCCTCCACTCCCCATGCAAGTGTCGTTTTGATGCAGGTGTCTTGGCTGCTGGGTCTCAGATACCAATTCTGTGATTGTGCAGGCAGCTGCTTTCTGGCAGGTGGACAGTCACTTGTGAAGAGGTCTGGGGCAGAAACACAGCTGAACTCTGATCCACAGAGTTTGCTTTGAGATCCTGTAATCTAATATTTTGTGTGGGGCTCCAATAAACTGTGCTGGGGGAATAGAGAAGCGCAGCTCAATGGGAATGCCAGATCCTTCTGCAGGGTAAGCAAATAAACTTTCCTTTCCCTGGTTATTGTATTCATGTATATCGCCAAGAAGCACATTCTAACCCATAGGTATTAAACCCAGTTAGGTTTATTCTGGCCTTGAGGAAAAAAGATCCTATGTTTATTTTCCACCAGTGGAAAACTTCCCATGGGATTGTCTTTGCCCACCATATGTGTCATCTTTGCTGCTGTTTTATCCATAGCTCTGTTTATAAGCAGGTTGCTATAGTCTAACATTAGACCAGACACATACCAATAACATCAGACATTAGGAATAATCTGAAAAACAGCAAGATTTTTAAATCCATGTAGATTTCAAAGAGCACCAGTTTTGTCTTTAAAAATAAAGGCAATCCAATGTCATCTTCATTAAAGTGGGAAAGGCCTTTGCCAGGTATTTTTTTGGTATCTGCTTATCTCTTGCTCGGCCTCTGCAAAGACAGGGTTGATTCATTGCTGTAGCAAACCACCAACTCTATCACAGTATGGATCACATTTTAACATGGATGCTTTCCGACAAACTTCTTTCCCTTTCACCCATATCTCAAGCACATCCCCACTCAATCTTGCCTGTAGCATATACAAGACAACTCCACCAGCCAATTCTCTGCAAATGTAAAGGATCTATTTTTAAAGATCTTTAAGATGACAAGAAATGCTGACCTCAGAAAACTGTGAATAACAAGCTCCTTATTTCTCCTTCCTTGCCTGCTCACTCTCTGTGGAAGTAAACCACTACCATCTGGCCAACTTATTCCAGAGTCACCAGAAGGCCAGAGCTGCACTTTGAGCATCTCTGTTCCTTGATATATTCCTGAAAGTCTTGTCCATGCCAACCCCACAGGTCTGATTTGAAATCCCCCATGCTGCCAACTTCAGCGACTTCTTTCCATAGAGCACAGGGAGGGGATGCGGTGACTCACCCCGCCTCATGATCCCCCCTGCCAACCCACTGTTTGTTTGAGTGATTGTATTGTTGAAGTCCTGTTGCCACATTTGTAACTATACATTTTTTTTTATGACAACCAGAAGTTCGGTTTTATAAACAGATGCTGTTGCGGGCCTCTCTTACTCAGCTGGATCAGCGTCAGTAGTTTTTCCAGGCTGCGGTCTCTGTACTGCACACTGAGTCAGACGCAGCCCTGTACAGATTTCTTTGAATCGCTGGTTTCCTCCCAGAGACTCTTGACTCCCTGCCAACAAAGCAGGGCGTAGTTCATTAATTTTATTTTTTTTTTTTCCCTTCTCTTTAAAGGCAGACTGATTCATAGTAACTCCTTTAAAACAGAAAAGACACCACCCTCCCACACCACCGGAGGAAACTTAAACCACCACCAGGTCACTCCCCTTCACTCCAGCTCTGCACTCCAGGACATCAGCACTGCAGCCCAGCAGTCTCCTTCTTCCACAGGTGCCAGCACTGGCCCCAGCCCACACGGTAAGAGCTGCTCGAAAATCCTCACCAACTTTCCTCTCTCACTGTCTGTTCCCCATTCCCAGCAGCACCACTCTGCTTTTCTTTTCTGCTCCTTCACTTCTCTTCACCTCGGCACTAGGGCCGGCTATGGGACACACCTTAATTTTCATATTTTCCTTTGAAATCCAGCTGCATTATGGGGCAAAGGGACACTGCAGGGTGCTCTGGTTGCAACCCCAGAGCACTGGCAGCAGCAGTGTTATTTTCACCTCCCAGGCACATGCAGCCAGGGCGCAGACACAGGGTGCCCAGCCAGGTGCTGTTGTGTGCTTTTGGAGTAGCGTTGTTTACAAATGTGGGAAAATGTCTGCTTGGAATTAGGGCTGCTGGCTCAATTTTTCTGTCTCGCATGTTTCTGCTTGTCTCTCTCCCCTCCGTCATTAATTTGCCAAGCTCTAATCAAAAACAGTAGCAATCATTCCAAGTGAAGACTGAGAGGCCCCAAAGGTGCAGGCTTTGGGGTACAGTGGAGACAATCTCTCTTTTTCTGTGGGGGTCCCAGCGCCTGAGGCTGAAGCTGAGCCCCAGTTCTTATGAAAAGCCACGTGATGGGTAGAAATGCATGCTGTGCCTTCCTTGGCAGCACAGACCCTGGAGTGAGGAGCACTGCGAGGCAAAGTGAGGGAGCGGGTGGAATTGCTAAGAGCACCACGGGCTGCATGGTAGGGTGTGTCGTGGGGGTAGAGGCACTGATGGGAAGTGTAAGATTGCAGGGACTGGCAATTTTGCCTCTTCACTTGCCTTTTTACACACAACCACCCCCTCCTTTTTCCCTGCACTTCTTCACCAGTTCTCTCATTTCATGTATCTGCTAAGATTTGCATCCTGTGGTCAAATCTGAACTATTTTTGAGGTCTGAGAAAGAGAGTGCAGTAGAGCCCGTTCGTTGGCACCACACTTTGGTTCCTGTTGCAGGAACCCAGCCCACTCCTGCACAGTTTGAAAGAGATTGAAACAGTATTTGGCCCAATAGGGCCAGGAATGGGTGGGGCTCAGGCTGGGGCTGTGCACAGTTACTACATGAATGACCAAGAAGCTGAGTTAACTTGAACTTTGTGGCAGAGGGATGGATTTTGTGAATATTGAAGTCCCCTCTAGCCCCATTGCTTGTGGCTCAGGCATGCAGCACTGCATCCTGCCTGAGAAATAGATGTGTTTGAGTGGTGGGAAAGCTGACTGAGGCGGTGAGTGTTTCCAGGGCAGTCAGCAACCAGAATGGAGAGAATTTTCAGAAGTTGTCATTTAATACAATTCACATTTAAATCATTTTTGAAAAAAAATAAAAATTAAAAATGCTGTGGTCATAGAGCAACTTTCAGTCAGAAGCTTTGAATTCCTCAAGTCATCTCTGAGAGCAGAGTTGCCCAGAAACTGCCCACTTGACATTTCTGTATGGAGTAGGATTCTTTTCTGAGCAAACACACAAAAGGGAGCTGGGCATGAGTGTGAAAACTTGGAGCCTATTAGCTATTGTTCCTGTGATAACTGGGGTTTAATGACTCCACCCAGTTCACCTGAGATAGTGAGGGCTTAAAGGCAGTTTATTTCTATTTGCTCCTTTGGGGATTAGCATAGGAAAAGGATCAAAACAGGTAACTCACTAACACTGCAGTGCCTGGAAAGACACACTGAAATGCAGCTCCTTCATGCGAGGCCCTGCACACCCACCTAAGGAATTCCTCTCAGTAGGCTTCTGTGGAAGCTCCCCCCAGCTATGACTAACCATCCAAACACATGACACAAAGTCTGAGCCATTCATCCCAGCTACCCTTGTGAACGGGGCATCCCCACTGGGCACATGCCATCCCAGGGTAGACATCTGAGAGCTATAGAGCAGAGCCACACCCAAGGATACATTAATAGAGGAGCACTAAGTTGGAGTGGGTGCCTCAGCTGCAGAGTTGTTAATGCTTCCCTAGTGCTACCCCGCTGAGGACAGAGATCCCTGGGCTTGGAAAACCGGCCCTTCTGGTCTAGCTGGTGGTCTTTCAGTTTTGTAGTGTGGGAGCATGCAGGAATTGCTGTTTGGTGGTCTGGGGTGGAGCAGAAATTGTATTTTGAAACAGTTCTGGGAGATATGTTTGTAATAGCCAGTATGGTTTTTGTAAAAGACCCACCTTGGGGCTTTGCTTTTAACGAGACAAGGGAGATTTGCTGCAAGCACTAATCCTTCTGTCTATTCATCACCCTCCCAGCCACAAGGCTCACACATGGCACTCAGCTTCCACCTGCTTGAGTTTCCTCAGAGCAAGCAACAGTAGTAGGGAGGTGGGTTACAGCCTGCTTCCATAGCCCTGCCCACTCCCATGGGGCTTCACAGGCCCCATCAACCCCAGGTGGCAGCTGCAACACCCTTTCCATGGCATGTTTCCACTTGCTTACCCCCCTGGTTCACTGTTGCTGCTGGATAGGTGCTCCCTTCACTACGTGCAGCACAGATGGCAGTGGGGAAGGCACCTGATCCTGGGCCAGTGTGGTGGAATGATTCACCCTCAGATGCTCAAGTGCCACGTAAGACAAGAAATAGCACTACAAGACCCCTGTACCCTTCAGTAAGGAAACGATAGCACTGTCACCCAACACAATGTAAGGTAGGCTGCAGGGCATGGCACTCCTAATTTTTTTCCTCCATTCTGTTTTCCTACAAAAAAACATAATGAGAAAGAACTAAAAGATGAGATTTATTTACCCTTCCTTCAAGGCAAGGAGAAGTGAGAGGCCTGGAGTTAATCTTTTACTCCTCTGAAAAGGAGGGCAAAGAAGGAGATTTCTCATCTTGAGGATGGATCCATAATACTTCATGGGTCTTTTCTGCAGAGGCAAAGCAGCATTCACAGAAAAGGAGGCTCTTCTCCATGGCCCTGGCAGGACTGATAGCTAACTCATAGCCACAGGTGCTGTAACAGGCCCTGAACAAATGTTTTGGAGCACCATCTCAAATGTGCCTGTACTGATCCTCTGTCAAGGCTGGTCCACACCCAATCATCCCACAGCATGACTGTGGGTCTAGGAGCAATTCCCTCATATAAACTGCCCAGAGGGAAATCTAGAGTACCTCTTAAACTACTTTCTGCCATTACACTGTGGGGAGAGCAGCAAAACAGCACATCTTGGGGCTGCCATCTGGCATATGATTTCTTCAAACTCTGCTGGGAGAGTTTTGGGAATTACCTCCTTATTTAGAATAGCTGGTCAATGAAACTTTAGCCAAATTTGCAGCTTCATGCACTGTCCTCCTCCTTAACTGTTTTCGGCAGGGCAGAAAGTATATGGGGACTGCTCTCCTAGTAAGACCAAATATAGCCCATGCCTTGTCATGGTAGGGAGAGATAGCTTAGGACAAGTCAGCTCCAGAATCCACATTGCCCAAGGGAGTGACCATTTTGCCAGACTCATAATTAAGATCTATCCCTTTTACCCTGCGAAAAACAGTCTCTAACACAGGCATGGGGAGAAACCCATGACAAGACCCCAGGGACAGATCCTGGTCTAGGTCATCGCTAATCATGCAGAGAAATGCACTGAACTATGGAGTGGCTGACAACAGGTGAACAGTGACTCATGCAGAAGGCTTAGCTCTTGCAATGTCAGGCCACCTGGCAATATGATTGTATTAGAGGAAATCCGAGGTGAGGATCTTTGCTGTCCTTTTGCCCTCGCAGGGCAAAGTCTGTTCAAGGAGGGGAACTGTGAAAGCAGGTGCCACGACTGGGTCCAATGTCCTCATTTTTCTCATTCCAAAAAGACATCTCCCCTTTTTTGGCCCCAGAAGGGCTCTGGGAAGGATAGTGAGAGCCATGGGAGCAAGAGGGGAGAGATACAAAATGCTCAGAGCTGGGAGCAGGCTGGTCAAAGGATTGCTGAAGAGCAGCTCCAAGAACACGGACCACTGCTGAAGGAAACCTTAGGCAGCTGGGCCAAGCTGCTTACTAGCCATTTAAATCATTTTTGAACAAGGCCAGCGTGGTGTACCCTAAATAGGGAAGCTCTTGATGTCTTGTGGAAAGCCATTTCCATATGTAACATGAACAAGCTTATACCATTCTGCCAGCCCATACTGATCAGAGGTGTGAGGAAGCCAGATGAGGCATTTTACATCACAAATCACCATCATCCCACCCTGCACAGAGCACTGAGCAGCTCCAAACTGCACAGCATCCTCTTGTATCTGCTTTATATACATGCTTCCCCCAGGCCATTACTTGCACACTGTGCTTGAAAGAAGGAGTTATCACAGAATTTTGCATTTTAATCCTGCGCAGTCTTTTCCAAGCTCGCTTGCAGGAATAAAGGCAACCTGGAAGCAGACTGACCCAAAAGCTCAGACTCTTTAGGTGGCTGAGTTACATTGACCTCAGTGTCTCACAGGCTGTACTGGCATGTTCAGAGAATTTGCAGTTTTGAGAGAGAGACTCTATCTGGTAAGGAATGACTTCTTTTTCAGAGTTACCCTCCCTTGGAAAAAAAAGGGAAGATCTAGACAAAACTATCTATGTAAATCACAAGATTGCAGTTTTAGTCCAAAAATGCAGCCAAAAACACGGTTAATGTGGGCTTCACAGATCTTCCACCTCTATTGGAGGGCTGTTGCAAAGAGGAAGTCCCACCAGAAATTATCTATATACTTTTGCTCACACCACACTGTCACTTGAACTTTTCTTTCAAACCTGTCAGTTGGTTTCTCCGATGTGGGTGGTATCTGTGTTGAAGTTGCACAGGTAGATAGATGCACCCCTAAAGAAGCCATGCACAACCACACACACAGGCACACACACATGGAGTTCAAAGGGAGCCCACAGGTGCACATTCCCATTCATAGAGGGAGCCACGCAGAGCTGCACAGGCACACCCCTACACACAACACATCAACGCCCAGACTGTCTGTCCTCTGAGAAATGTTTCTTGTGTATCTCGGCATCTTGTCAGAACACCTGCATGTGCCAGCAACTCCCATGTCTAATTAACCCACTCAGGGACCATCTAGTGCACTAAGGGGTGAGGGTACTCCCCATTGCCCCTCTGGAGGTACAAAGGAAGGCTTCTGTGCATTCGTTAGCTCTGGAGTCCCCTTTCCCACTCCTCCCTCTTACTCGGTGCCCATCAGTCCCAGCCCTTCCTTGGCATTCCTAGTGTGAGGAGTGACAGTGTTTTCCTCCAGCAGCAGCTGCTGGCTGCCTGCCAGGCCCCAGGCAGCTGTCTCTTCCCCTTCCTACTACCAAGCAAGCATAGGAGTTTCAGTTGATGTTGTCACATGGCTGAGTGCTCGAGGGTGGTTTCTTCTGGAGAAAATGCCAATTTCTCACTGTCTGCCCTAGGAGCTCTGATATTTCCCCACTCTCGTATGAATCATGAGCATGAGAGCTGGAAAACCCTTGTGTGTCATCTTTTGTGACTCCCCTCTGCATCTCTCAGTAAATGGATGCTCATTTCCAGGGGTGGATCCTTGAGGAATTTGTCAGATTTTGTCAGAAATTTTCACATGCTGAGGCTTCACCCCTCCCTTGAGAAGGCAACTCCCCGTATCTCTTGGAGACCACACCACCAGGAAACACTTCGTAAGAACCAGTCAAAATCTCCCATTTACTTAAGCTTATTTTCAGTTGTAGCCTCTCAGGCTGGTCTATACTTTCCTTTTGGCTGACATTCATCTACTGCTTTTACAGCCTTGCTGTACCCCAAGTGGCCATCACAGCCACCACCCATGAAATCTTACTGCCATAAACCAGAGGCTCCAAAGGTCTCTGTGTGCCCACGCACACCTCCTTGCCCAACTGTTTTCCCACACATGTGAAATCTCTTTCCAGAGGCACCAGCCTACTCATCCACATGTCTATAAAAAGCATCTGACTTGTAAATTGAGTCAGGCTGCTCTGTCAAAATCAGGTTGTCAACAGCAGTGCTGACACACAGTGGTTTCTAAAAGTCTGGAGTCAGCAAGGACTCCAAACTCGCCTGGATCTGAAGCAAGAAACAGAACAAAGAGTGAAAGCAAAAAGATCCTTCTGTGTCGTTTAAAGTTGTCATGAGCTTTCTAGTAAAAATGTGACGTGTCCAAAGTCATCATACTACTGGAATATCACAGAGATCATCACATCCTTGTGTCCTGCCAAGTGACCCTGGGCACAAGGACGACTGATGCTCATATTGCACACAGTGACAAGTGTGCAGTTGTAGCAGGGCTAAGATGCAGTGGTGGCCTCAGCTCAGTCTAAAGGCAGAATTCTGCAGAAGGTTTTATCCCATGCTGAGGTTTCCCTTACTGGTAGCAACATGGCAGCATTGCTCTTTGTGGGTTGGTTTTGCACTGAGGATTGCACTGGTAACAGAGGTGGCAGTTTGTGGCTGTCTGAAACAATGTCAAACAGTTTTTACTTTCTGTCCATTACTCTCCAGTTTTCTCCTTCCTTTCCAAGTGGCCTTAATCCTGATTTGAACCACCAGTATCCCTGGTGTGACTCTGTGCCACCTCAGACACTGGTCAGATTCACAAGTTTTCTCTAAATACTGGGCTTTCTACTGTCACCATCAGAGACAGCATACTCAGTGAGACAGACCACTGGTCTGACTTACTATTGCGTTCCTCATATTCTGTAGTGGCAGATAAGAAAGGCAGAATTTCTTTTATGTTAGTTGCTTTCAATCTATGGAGATTTTTGTTGATGTTCTGGACAAAAACATTGGCTTTTTCTACAAAATGCTATCTTTCCCTTCTTGAGAAATCTAACCTATCAAACTAAAGGGACTTTAGCTGAAAAACGCAGTTTTAGAGGAGTCAGAAGTCACCATGGTGTGCACAGGCAGTGTGATTTAGATGTCCTCTGCTCCCTGGACACTGTAGGCTTCTCTAGGCCATTGACTTACCCCTTACCCTGGCCAGCATCTCTCACAGCACACCTCACCAACTCACCCTGGGAGAAGCAGTCCCAAGCAGGGACCTCAATTCAGAGAGGAGGATGGGAACGGAAGTCAGATGATCTACATCCCTCAGGAACATTTCAGGTCTGAAATATTTCAGATTTACTTGAGAGTGCCCTGATTCTTCACCCCAAATAATCCCATAATTCCTGCAGAAATATCATGTACACTCCCTCTCTACTCCCTTCACTGCAGTGCACTTTCTGTCAGAAGCAGAAGACTTCTACCTAATCTGGCTTACCCTCTTGAGTAACCCACTCCCTATATCTGAGAAACTATATCGTTGGCCTTTATCATATCTCCAAGTGGCACTTCTCATTCCATCGTGATGCTTTGTGAAGCAGCAAACCAAGGACTCGCTTCTCTGTATTGCCCTCCAGATAGAAGGATCCAAAACACTTAAGTAGACAGGGGCGATATGGGTGGCACCAATTTGCCTGCATGAGGAGACTCTCTTAATTTTTTAATTGATAGCGCCAGCCTGCTGGAACTTGAATTGGGGGGCACCAGAGCTGTGTGTTGTTCCCCAGTATGTGTACTCCTGCATGGTCAGAGAAATAGTCTACACAGCTGAGAGTCTGTCATGCTTATCTATAGGCATTTTTGTACTGAAGGCTGCTACGGTGATTGTTATTCATGGTTACTGTTGGTGTGGCTTGTTATTTCTCTTCATCCATCATCCAGTGAAAAGGAAACTCAGCCCACTGTCATCAGTGCAAGATCTTCTCTTGACTCATGCAGGCTGTTCAGCAGGTGCATGACCTTCACACCAGCCTGTCCTACCTCGTACCTGTTATGTCTCACCCCTTTTTTTATTGGCTTAGTTGGTGTCTCTCCTCTGGAAGATGCATGAGGAGGACTCACAAACTGTTTGCTTGACTGGTTCTTGAGAAGTAGTCCTAAAACTGACAGTGTCCTGAGCACTTAACCTTGTAGGGTTAAGTAATTGTGGGTTTGAGAGCTTTGGGGTGAGTCAGTGGAAAAAACTGGCAGCTCTAGGAAGGCTAAGGCTGACTCATAGCCCAAGAAGAGCCTGAGGAACTCCAAATGCAGCTGCAGTTTAGGTAGGGGAATGGAAGAAGAGACATTTGCATGCAATTTTGTCCTATTGCTCCAGCAATGTGACCCCACCCTGTAGCAAAGAGAGATGTCTCACAGTTAACAAATGGAAACCGTATTCCTGTCAGTCCCTGATGCTCTGCCAGCTCCTCTGTCTAATGGGAGGAAAAGTCCACGCCATCGCATCAGAGACAGAGATGACTCTATTTCACTGCGATTGGTTCACCCCCAGCTCCTTTGAGATCGTTCTCTCGTGTTTTATTTAACGGGCAGACAGAGATGAAGAACGGGCATAGCAAATGAACAGAGAGGGAGGCTTGTGCTTTAACTCACAAAGAATCAAAACTAAGCTGTGAGCACATATCCCCGGGGGGAGTTTGCATTTGATAGCATGTGTATTCAGGGAGAGGTGCTGACGTTCTCAGGAAATAGGTGCACTGAAAGCACCTGAACTAACACTGCTCTCCTGCAATGCTAGAACAGGCAGAAAAAGCAAAGAGAATAAGGGATTTCATTTCTTTCATAGAGTATTGGTCAAAGTATTGGGTGTGGGGTTGTGGTCTTTTTTTTTTTTCTTTTTTTCTTTTACTTTGTAAAGTAATATTTATTTCTCATTTTCATTTTTGAATGCAAACATATCTGTACCAGTTGCCATCCAGCATTTTGAAACCTCATTCCTTTTGCAGTCAAATGGAAAGACAGGGTTTAATTCTTAGGTCAGGTACATTCATGTGGTAGTTTGCATATAGTATTGAGAACCTGAATTCCAGCAGTGCTGAACTCATAAATGACCGTTGCTACAGTCAGAGAAGAACTCCTAAGAACTCTGTGCTTTCTCCAAGATCATCACCAAGGGAGATACTGTGACAAGAGAGGGCACAGTGACCAGGCCATCTAGGCAAATCGAGCTTTAGAGCATGAAGTTTGCTAGGACACCCCAAAGCAGACAAGCAAGCCTGGTCCACGTTCAGCAAGCCAGGGCTAAACAGCTCCAGTGAGTTCTCCCAGGTGAAGGAAACCTCACAGTGGACAAGTTTTGCTGAGAAGATAGGACCAGTCACCAAACCTAATCTGTTTACTGGCCTTGTTTGAGTGGGAGGACTGACCTACCAGAGCTGGTTCCTTGAGATCCTGAACTCAAGGAATTCCTCGTGGTCACTAGCTAATGCTGAACTGGTCAAAGTGCCATTGATGGAGAAGCCTGCCTACCCACTGTGGTTTGGGAAACTGTATCCAAAGCAGTGCAAGGAATAGCTGCAGCACTTCACAGGAATACACTTCCACTCATGGTCACACTGAGAGGAAAGACAGGAGTGGAGAAGGTGGAGTCATCAAGTAAAAAAAGACACATGAATGGGATTTTACGAACTCTTTTGCTACAGTTTGTGTGAAATACATAATATAAAGTATAATTGTGTTGTTTCATGACAATGTTACCACACCCTGTACAAATGGTGACAGCATCAAACCTTGCCTGAGTCACCTGGACCAGAATAACTTGACAGCTAACATTAGTCACATGCTTGATACCGCTTTTCAGTACCAGCACTACCAAGGGAAAGAGCAACACAGCCCTGTGAAACTTTCTAGGAAGTTTACTGGCCACAGAGTGGACCCAGTAAGTTCTGCCTGAAATATACTCACTTGCTTCATGTGAATTGTCTGCACTCATTCTCATGGCTTAGGTTTATTCCTTGTATTTCCTTTTTCAGGTGAGAAATCAGCAGCCTTGACAAACAGTGTCATGCAAGCTTTCTAAAGCACGTTCCCCTCTCTTTTCAATCATGTGTTCATCAATGACAGGAAATGTTACAAAAAGTAAAAGCTTGCAGGATACAGAGGCAAAAAATACCCAAAACAAACCAAAGAGGAATTTGCATTGCAAGAGAATCTTATTGCAGTAATAAAGTGTCCTGTATGCCTCAAGTTTTAAAAGGGAAACAGGCAGTTTTCATTGCAACCTAAGCATCTTCCTCGGCTCCAGAAAACTTCAGTGGCATTTCTCTTCTGCTTCCTCTCCTCTTCACACAGTGGAGTAGGGTCTGTCCCCTGGCTTACTCTCCACTGCTCAACACCTAATGCACCCAGGAACACATAGTCAGCCCTCCACTCCATACCATCTGTCCATGTCCCAGATCAGCTGGAAGAGGCCGTGACACCAGAGGAGAACAGGACGAGAAAAAAACCTTCCTTACTTCTGTGAACGGCCTGGGGAAAAACTCCTCTTCCTGGAGTGTAGGCCTGGAGTATGGCATTTTTTACTTTACATTGACAACATCAATATACCCGTGTATATAATCAGGCTATTTTTAAAATGCCCCTGTTCTACATCTCCTCCCAAACCAGTTCCCTAGCCTCCAGGCTCTATTTAACCTCTTGAGCAGATTTTGACAAAGATTTTAGTGGGGTTTTTTTGTGCTTCCATGTTTCCAGAAAGGATTTAAGATCAACCTGGTTTTTACATGTAAAT
Organism: Pachyramphus minor; assembly: GCA_013397135.1. Lineage (NCBI taxonomy): Eukaryota > Metazoa > Chordata > Aves > Passeriformes > Tyrannidae > Pachyramphus > Pachyramphus minor. The sequence continues at coordinate 452,996 of VYXB01010745.1, read as the reverse complement.
AAATGCTGGTTTTTGACTCAGCCCTTCCCTTCCCCTCCTCCCTCTGTTCTTGTTCTCCAGATCTCTCTGTATCAGTGACACCACCTAGAAGGGACTCAAGATGTTGGTGCTACTGGCTGGTATCTTTGTGGTTCACATTGCCACTGTCATTATGCTCTTTGTCTCCACCATTGCCAACGTAAGTAGACTGCCCTGGGTGAGATCTTCTGCAGTAGCAGCCAGTCCTTCATATGGCTGGCAGGTGGACTGGAGGGTGGGTCTTTAGGTATGTGGGTGATGAACACCTGCTTACAGTCATGAGGAGAGATGAAATAGTGATGGGTGTGCTCAGAGAGCAGGAAGGTGGACAGAGTGGTACAGGAGGCAGCCTCTGTCTGGGATCTCCCTAAATCCCAGAACCAGCAGCACCTCAACACCTTTCACCACAAAGAACGCAAGTCGGAGCTGGGGAGATCAGCACATGACAGCTCTGATGCATCGTTGATCCCCTCGGCTGGCGGCCAGACTGTTGCCCAGTGGGGTGCATCCCAGGCCAAGGGAAGCGGCCGGGCCAGGACCACCCGACCGCCAGGGAAATCCAGGACAAGGGGGACCCCTGGCGGAATGGGGAGGGGGCGGCACTGCCTGGGGGCCCTGCACCCCCGACCGGCCATCGGAGCAGATTTCAGGGTCCCCTGGGTGACTCGCTCATCCCACTGTGCCTTCACACCGCCTTGGACGGGAGAGGGGAAGGATGACCTGGGAGATTTCCCCCCATAATTGGAACATGGCTCCAGTGTTCTGCCTGGACCAAACACCTCCTGGCTCTGAAAGCCAGTGCTGTCTCTCACCCGTCTGGTTGCTCATCACAATTCATACGTGCCGACATTTTCAGACACTTCAGCTACTCGTGCTCACTTTATGGTTTAGTCTGACAGAAGAGCATGAAAGCCTTCCTCCCCCTTGATGCAACTGTTCTATCCTATTTCAGGTTTGGATGGTGAGTTCCTCCAACTTTGGAACGGTCTCAACAGGACTGTGGCTGCTGTGCAACAAGACCTGCAGTCAACTTTCAGTTAAGAGCGGTGATGAGAGTAAGTCAAATCTGCATTTTCATCATGGTGATGAATCGCAGGGTCTTGGTGCACAACACCAAGACCAAGTCCCGACCTTCTTCAATCTATTCCCTGTGTTTTGACAGCTTCCCTCAAAGTCGTGCAAGCCTTTATGATCCTCTCCATCATTTTCTCCGTCATGGCGCTCATCCTGTTCGTTATCCAGCTGTTCACTCTGGAAAAAGGCAAACGTTTCTACATGACTGGAGCCGTCATGCTGGTTTGCTGTAAGTATCCACATACACACCTTACGCTGGCCCCGTGTGCATCTCATTGCCTCTGCGACCGCAAGTAACCACACGTGTTTGCCACACATGGTCTTCAGGGGAGCTTGTCATCCCGCTAAATGTTTCCAGTGGCCCAATTTTGTTACGAAACGAAGCACTGAGAAACTGGAAAGTGTTGGGTCGGATTTGGGGGTTTTTTTTGTTTTGGTTTGGGTTGGGTTTTTTTCTGCATATAATGAAAATGTTTCAAGATTTTCATTAGGAAATTCCAGTGGGTTTTGCAAAATACCTCTGAAAGACAACAAAAAGGCTTCAAGTGTTTTGAGGGGGCAGGGGAATAAATAGTTAAGACAGCTACTGCTGATGGGATTCAACACTAGCACCAAACTGTCGTCAGATCTTATTACTGATTTCCTCCTAACAAAGGTTTATTCCTCGTGGCACCCACTAAACAAGCCCCAAGTGTCTTATGTCATCACATCTGCAAAAGAAATCCTCCATAAATAAACCTAATGGGCAGCAGCTTCTCTCTCATACGGCACAAGACATGCATTACAATCTCAGGGGACAACAGTACTTCAGAAGTCTTGCAGCAGTGCTGGTTTCTGTGCGTTTTCCAACTCTCTTTTGGTTCTTCCTTCCCACAGGGGTGTGCATTCTGATTGCAGTCTCCATTTACACAGCTCGATTCGCAGGCAAGACGCAGTATGTCACAAATCCTCACCATGGCTACTGCTTCATATTGGCCTGGATCTGCTTTTGCTTCAGTTTCATCATTGGAATCCTCTACCTTGTTCTTAGGAAAAAATAAGGCTGATGGGGGTCTAGGGGAGAGGGTTGGCTACTGGGAATGGGGAAGAATTACTCTGCTGAGAGAACTGTTGGGCCAATAGACAGAAACAGCCACCATCATCACCACTGCCACCACCACAGAAAAATCACTAACAAAGCTAGAAATCCTCAGAAACTCCTTCACTAAACAGAGGGAGAAACAGCTCCTACTGATCTCGCACTTTTGGGGCTAGAAATCTGCAAGACAGCTCTTCTCCTTTTTTGCAAAGTTGTGTCATACCTTCACAAAGCTTTAAGCTCAGCAGTGATGATTGAAGGGCACCACAAAAACAAGGGCTACATCTTTTTCCCTTCCTAGAGCCTTTTTCTCACTTACATTTGAGTTTGCCTTGTGGGTTGGGCAGTGAGGATTATGACCCCTTTATTTGTCCATTGAAACAAATGGGATGGGCCTTTTGTTACATTTTTTAATATATATATATATATGTGTGCACATAGGTGAACATTAAAGATGTTAAATTGAGAAGCAACCAGAAAAAATCAGATAAATTTTGTATTAAAATATCTACAAAAATAAGGCAGCAGATTTTTTTGCTGTTCTGTTTTCTGTTTGACATTCCCATGATTCCCAGGAATGGCAAATATACAGGCATTGATGAGAGAGAGAGAGAAAAAGTGTGAGGGTGAAGATACACAGGGGTTTCTAACTACAGAGGATGCAGTTGCTCAGTGGTGCACATGCAGGGAGGGAATCGTTCGGGGGGAGTGTCTACACTAAAGTAATCTGTTCAACTACAGAATATGGTAACAGACTGCAACATCAAGATCTTTACTGAGACAAGTCCTCATCTGTAGACAAGGTTTTTTCCCCCATCATCACCTGCTACATGGTATTAATTGAGAAGCCCACCTTGTGACAAAGCTCATCTCAAAAGCAGATAATGGTTGGCAGAGGAAATGTATTCCCTAATGAGAGCTTAGAAGAGATGAAGCAGGGCTTGTGAGTTTTGCTCCTTGCTGTACAACCTTAGGACAGCCACTTAAGCTGGTGCTTTTCCATCTGCCAAATTCTTCCAAAGAGCTAGAGTTACTTCCCAGGGCTGCTGAGAGTTTTTGATTCCACTCTGTAATACAGGGTTCCCATGTGAAAAGCTGGCATAGGAAAGTAAGGCATTGGTACTGCCGCAACCCACAATTTTCTGTTAGTTCGAAGAACCTCAGTCACAAGAGGCATTTGCAAGGAATGAGGTCAAAATTCCCTGTGACTCCATTCACAGCTAAAAGGTAGAGAGTATAAACATGTCAGTGCAGATTGTGCATGGATGCTATTTACCTCTCTCTCTCTGTTACATTTTCTTCTTTTGTAGACTTTATCAATTTGGTGGATATATTCTAGTACTGTATGTTGCTGTTTCATTAACAAAGGTTATTTCATATATAGTCATTGTAAATATTTTGAAATGCATATTTTTAACTTTGTGGGTATGAAAATAAAATCTGATTCCCTTTATAAAAAACGAGTTTTGCTGTGGTTTTTTTCAGTAGTGTTTCAGATGTTTGTTAATAGAAACATTTGCTGTTTTCACTGAATCAAAGCCCCACCCCTTTAAGATGATGCAGAACTAACAAGTTCTCTTACATGTCAGTATATGAGATTTCCTGTTCTGGAGGGAAGGAGGAAGCAAAACAACTCTCTAGAGCTCCTTTTTCATGCTGCCTGCAAGCTCAAGCAGACAGCGTGAGCAATGGTATCACTTGGTCTCAGCGCCAGGCTTTGCTTCACACCCAGGAGAGCTAGAAATGTACTTTCTCACTCTGGCAGAATCTCATATGTCCCAAAGCAAAATCACAGAGGTGTTTGCCTGGGTCTCATGAGTTGGTGTAGCTGTTGCCTCTTTAGCATTGTCTGACCAAACACCTCTGCAGTTCTAGAGCTTGAGCAAAGAGTGCAAAGCCCAAGATACTGGCAGATCTCCGGAAACTTGGGCCACAGTCTTGTGAGCTGTGACGTGAGGTAAGACCTAGCAGGAATCAGCTGTGTAGGCAATTTTTCTTTATCAATTAATGCACCTCAGAGAGAGCTAAGTCATGCTAATTGAGGGCAGAACAGTGACATGAATCTTCAGGAGCTGAAGTTTTACCAGAGAGGGACCTCTTACACAGCAGGGTGTGGAAAGGCTCGCAGAGTGTCATGGGTAGACACTTGTCTTGGTCTCAGGAGATTCCAGGAGTTATAGAATCATAGAATATGCTGATTTTGAAGGAAACCATGAGGATCATCAAGTCCCAACTCCTGGTCCTTCACAGGACATCGCAAGAATCACACCATGGTCCTGAGAACGATGTTGAAATGTTTCTTGAACTCAGACAGATTTGGTGCTGGGAGCACTGCTTCGTGCTGTGACCACTGAGTCCTGCTGTTCCTCCTGACACTCCTATAAGTGCAGGGTAACCAAAGACCATTCGGCCGCTGGGGAGAAGGCTGACACTGACAGGTGAGACGTGAGCCAGCTACTGAGGTGGGAATACCCAAGGATGCTAGCCAGTGAGCTTTGCAGGAGCACGCCCACTGCTAGGCTGATATCCATGCCCTGTTTCTAGCATGGTAGAGATCACATGTGACAATATGATACCTCACAGGATGACAAGGCAATGCCAACTTTGTTGAGATGACCAGGACAGGTCACAGGCAATGGTCTCACATTTTGGATGGTGGCCTTCAATGGCATTTATCTCACCACAAACTGTTGTCACTGGCAGCTTAAAAAGGATATAAAGGTTACTGGACACTCTTGAGTATCTTGTTTTGCCTGAAAAAATCACTTGAGCAATTAAAGGATCAGTGCCTTAACCTACAGGTGGAAAAAGTCACTGAATCCCCTGGCATCAGACAAACCTAGTTGACTTAAGTCCATGAAGTATAATTCATTCCAAATGAAACAGTCTTTGCTCCACACCTGGTAGCTCCCACCATCATCTTCTGAATCCTGTTATATTAGCAGTTGGCAGGTGGGAATTTACATTCTGCACCATCAGGACAGAACACATAAAACAGAAAAGCAGGTGCAAACAAATATGGATCAATTACAAAACATTAGGAAGCAGAAAAGAATAGGAGCAAATAGCACTATTGGTTGTGTCAGAAGACAGGTGTTTGCTCAAAAATCATCTTCAACACAGGCTGAAATAACAGTGACCTAGGGCCACATGGACTGTGAGACACAAAATCATGGCACTTCTGCAAGAGCCATTACGTGGATTTCAGGGACCAAGCCTCACAAGGCACAGGACCACAGTTGATTCCAGTACTTCACAGCAGAATCCTTGGATAGGAAGAGATGCCTTTGAGAGAGGAGAAATAGAAGAACAAAACAATTCCCATGCCTCAGATTCAACTGCAGAGCCAAAGAAGGATTCCCCCTTCCTGGTCCTTTTCTGCAGGTCACTACAAGGAGGAAGGGGTTTTCCGTAGACAAAGAGATAACTAATTCAGGGCATTTGACTACAGTAAATCAGCTGCAGAAAGCGATAAACATGAGGGACAGGCAAGAGGGCAAGAGCCCCCTGGACAAGAGACCCTCTTGCTCTGACCAGAAAGTCATACTATGCAGGCTGGGAAGAAGCAGTCTAATAACTGCTCACATTAAAGGGCTTGAAATTATCTGTACATGCTCACGGGAGTGCTGCAAAAGCGCTGCAGACAGCTTAGGGGAGAGCTCTGCTCTGTGAATGGCAGAGGCCCAAACCAGCCAAGCAAAGTAACTGACTCCTGGCCTGATCAAAGGGTGATGACAACACTGTGAACACAAAGGCAGCAGCACCTGCTGCATTTACGGAATGTGGCTGACTGCCAGCACACCCAGAGGAGAAGAATTACTTGATTCCCTTGCAGCAAAGACAAGAGAGAATTTGCAAACCACCACCACCACCACCAAACCAACAAAATACAAAAAACCATAACCAAACGAAACTGAAACAAAAACCAAGTGTGCAAGGAATGGGGAGCTCATGGAGCATAGGAGGTATAAAAGATGACGCTAGGAGTGATGTAAAAGATTATGGGTCACTTCCAGCACTAGAATAGCTCTTCACTTCTGGCATCCAGGGGGCAATTAACCTCAGCGTCATTTAACAGAGGAAAGTAAGGTGAAATCAGCACAACATTATCCTACTCAAAACATAGAAATATATGCTGTGGTTTTACTAGTTGTATTTAGAAGGCTGCCTAAACTTGTGCTTACTTACATGTGCAGCTCTGCCTGCTCAGATAATAAGAGCAGTCAGGGTACCAGTTGATTGTTGGAGGAACTGGGGAGGAATATTAATCGCAGACCCTCTGTTCCCGCATTGCACAGTTGGTGAGGTGCATCACTGCAGGCAGCTCAGCTCTCCCGACATTGTCAGAGCCGTAGTATTGGATTAGATACACAGTGATCTGATGCATGATGACAAATCTCATGTTGCACAATTCACTCAAAGTATGTGGGTATCTGGTATAAATATACACCTTGTCATCTGTTACAGTGCTTAGGAAACCTGATTGCCTTTCTGCTCAGCCTAGCATGGAAGGCTGTAGCTGGCAGCCTTCCTGTATTCCACCCCCTCTCAGGCTTCTCATGTGGACCAGGTTAGCCAGAGACCAGAGGGGTCAATCCATCACAGATGCATCAAGGCAAGTACAGGAGGTATGTTCCTCAGTAGGGATTTATGAGAAGCCAAGATGCTTCAAATGATCTCTTAGGCTGATTCCAGTATCAGGATTTGGATGACAGAACTGGATCTCTCTGCAGTGGGGTCTAAGGAAGAGGCAGAGGCTGTGGAGCTCTGCCCAGTATGATGACTCTCATACAGATGAACTGGAGAACATAACACAGTCAGAGGTATTAAAGAAGAGGGTGTTGTCAATGCTCCTGCCTCTCTCAACCTTCCAGCTAAATCTATAGGTGGACAGAAGCCTGGCTTTTGGAATTCACAGATGGATGGGACTTTTTATCCTGAGTTTTGTGGGGCATCATGGATTATTTCTTTCTCTGGAAGCAACTCCCAGAATAAAAAGTTCATTTCATTTATGTGCTTATTGCAGAGCTTTTTGGGTCTTGCTCTGATGATAATACCAAGCTGGAGGAGCTGAGCTGTAATTTGGTGAGTAAAAGCACTTCCTAGGGCTTTGGGAGGGTGAATCTATGGTTCTGAGAGACAGGAATATCAAGTGAATTAGGTGCTATCTTGTTATCAGAGCCCAGAAACCATACATCCACACACTGAGGCTGCTAAGCCAAGAAAGGAAAAGGTCGTGCTGTAGGCATGGCCTGTGAGGGGTGGGGTCAGCATGCAGAAGAGTGGGGGCCGTGAAAGAGGCTTCCCTGTACTTCTCACAGTGCAGCCCTTAGCAGGTTTCCCCATGGTCCTGGGTAATGCAGGGCTCCCTGCGAACTGCCAACATCCCATGTGTCCTAGTGATGTCCCTAAAACCTGAGACTGCTCAACACTTTGGAGGCACATTTGGCAACTTCCAGGACTGGGTCCAAAACTCTCACCATTTTCATTTACAGACTTAGAGAAGTACAAAACAGCCTCAGCACAGCTTGTGTGTATTTTTTTAGGGGGTTAGGGTTTTAAGTGGCATTAGAAGCAGGAGATGCTTCATGTGCATCACATAGAGGATGATCAACTATGTGGTACAGCAAGCATCTTCTCTGTGGTACAGCAAGCAGCTCCATGGCAAAAAAACCCAAAACCCGTGCCCTTTGCATCCCAGCAATGGAGAGGACTTCCAGCCTCTCAAGAGAGCCCGGGGTGGAGAGGTCGACGCAGAGGTCAAAGGCAAAGATGAAGTACCCAGGGTCATCCCACAAGCCAGGAGCATGGTTGCTGCCTAGCAAGGAGGGTAGACTGGAAGTGATCAAATACCATGAAGGAATGGGGCAGTAGAAAGAAACGGGGCATCAGATTTAGGGACAAGAGGGAGAATGAGATAGACAGAAAGAATAAAGTCTGAAGAAGACCTGAACACCACCACAGCACTGGGGAGGACAAGCAGTTTAGTGAGGAGGTGTATGGAGTTTGAGACACCTGAGACCCACTGCAGTCACCCACAAAGCAGACAGACCCTCATCAGGATTGGCTTGCTTACCCAAGGCAGTAGCAGAGGCTCACATGCACAATTCTGACAAAAACTGTTGCAAACCGTTGTAAACCATCAAGTGCAGATGGATGGACCCACACGTGCCGTCTCAGCCCATTGATGGCTGAAGGCCCTGGTCCCCTGTGCTGTCACTAGAGGTCAGTGCAAGCCCAGCAAATGCCTCCGCTAAATTTGTATTTCTATGCGGCATGGGCATCCCCAATAAGAGACAGTGTCATTTTAACACAGCAGAATTCAGAAATGGGTACGTGCCCCAGCCCTGCTTGGAAGCCCTCATATGGGCTGCTCCCTACTGGCCTGTGGCGTGTCATGTAAAAGAGAAGTGGGACATCTTGACCCACATAGGAGGTGACATCATGGGAGTGTTTCCTGCCTATGAGAAACCTACAGGGAAAATGAAAATGGAAGAAGAAACTCTACAGGGAGATGAGCAAAGACTCTTTAATCATCGGGCCAGAACAGATGACTATGGCTCCATTCCCTTTGGCCACTGAGAGCTGTTTTGATCTCAGGGAGGTAAACGGGTTTGCCCCTTTTTTCTACAGTTAATGCTAACCCCTCTGCTGTGTACTGGCAGAGAAACTGAGGCAGAGAAATTGCATCAAGCCAGGGGAAACAGACTGGAGGCAGAAAATGGAGGAGAAGCTGTGGTGGCCTGAAGATGAAATGCCTACAGAGCTTTAGGACCTCCATAGTTTCTGCTTCAGGGGGGCACCCTTTCTAGTTAACTCCCCTTCACTTCCAGTGGATCTTAAGAAAATAGGGTCGTTCTCAGTATCGCAAAGAGCAAACCTTTGGTTCCTAAGGACTGATTGAGGCAGGTTAGTAGCTATTAAGTTAGCCAGCTTTCAGGGGTGTGGTTCTAATCCTGACGAGTTGCCAGTGAAATCCGTGGAAGCTACAGAGGCTCAGCAAGGTCCATCAGTTTAAGTATCTCGCTTCAAACAAACAAGCCAGAGAAACTGGACACAGGCACCGAGAAGAGACCTTGAAACCCCACAGCAGAGAGAAAAAGAGAAGTCTTTGCGCTTTTTTGCAATGTGCCTAACAAAAGATTTGCAATGACCTTACTGCAATAAAGGCAAACTATTTGCGGTGCAATAAATCTCTAATAGTCCCTGCTGTACAATTGCTTGCCTGTAGGGAGGCACAACTACATCACAATGCCACTTAGGCCAACACAAGAGCTATAGATAAAAGTGCTGCTTGTTCAGAGAATTCACAATCAGGAAAGTTAGCCCAGGCCTAACTTTTTACTGATTCTAGCTATGTTGAACATGTATCCAAATATCAGCAAAGCTTTAGTCAGATCTAGATGGAATTCAGGTGGAAAACACTACACAGCCACACATGTGTCATGCCAGATGGAGCTAAGAGAAGAAATCCATGTCCCTATGTTGTAAACTTACTCTCTTCCCCAAAATCACTGCTTTGAGTGGGATCCAAGCAACACAGAGTTCTTCTTTCATCAGAGGGCTCTCACTCTGAGAAGATGCAATGGATGGGAAGCCACAAAACCTGAGCACTTGCTTTTCATCTCTTTCACTGTCTGGAATTTCTTTTCATAACAGCATCCTTCATATGCATGGATTTACCTCAACTTTCGAAGTTCCACAGGTTGAGATCATTGCGGCAAAGTCACCTCCAGCAGGTCTGGGAAGACAGACTTCCAATATGAGAGAGAGAAACTATACTACTTCTGATTTCTGGGTCTATGAAAACCTTCTGTCTTATGGTTTCCAACAAGCAACATAAGGCTACTGTGTGGGTTCCTACTTTCAAGACAGCCAGATTAACAGGGACAGTACGGGCACCACTTGTCATAATTTAGCCAAAAGCACCCTTCTCCCAGTCTGCTCCCCAGCCCTTCCAGAGGTGAGCTGGCTGCTGCATGCCATGTCACACTCCCACCACACTGCTTCCTTCAGGACTGCCTTCCTCTTGCTTCCCAGTGGTGCCAGCTTCCAGAGCTCCCATTGGTAGTCAAAGGGCAAAAGTCTCGCTTTAATCCTCAAAGCCATCAGCAATTATCTTGCATCACGTTTGCCACTCTTCTCAATCACACATGTGCTCGTAGTTCCTACCAGCATTGAAAGCTTCCAACAGCCCTTGCCTTTTCAAGGAGCACTGCAGACAGCCATTTACACTTTAAATAGATATTAAAATGAAGCCACCTGCACGCCTTCCAGTTCCCAAACTGCAGAGCAGAGCAATGGATAATGGAAGTGTACCAACACATCAACAGTTTCCACTAGCAACTGCTGCAGAATAGAATGATATCAACTTCAAATATGGACAGGAAATGGCTTTTGATATCAAATGTAAGTTTCAACCCCACGAGAGTCTCTAAAAATAAACATTTTGTTCCTACCCACCCTTAGTTTAATACCAAATGGATTGTGGAGAAGGACCAAACTCTAGAAACAGAAATAATAGAGGTACAGTTTTAATTAACTGATCCTATATTCTTCTCCTTTGTACTGGACCCCTGCCTCATTCAGCATACAGGACTGCTCTATGGATGAGGCTATCTTCATTATTCACTCTTGTGGCCTTATTTATCTGCACACCAGCAGTGCACTGCAAAGCATACAGAACTCTGCTTCCCTCCTGGGCTTTTCAATTTGCCTCGTTATTATTGCCACTGAGCAGTTCCCAAACTCAAAAGGACTTTTGTCTTCCTGTCACCCCTACAAAACCAATTATCACAGATATTTTAGAGACAGGGCAATTGATTCATAGGCAGATCACAGCTAAAAATCTGCAATGCTGACCATTATTTTGGCCACCAAAGTGGCTGGCTGCCTCTACATACAAAAGAAAACAACTCATGGCCACTGCTGAAAAGTTGGGGGTGTGTGATTTGCTCAGCATCAGAGTCAAATGGTAAAAGAAGAGAGGGAAGAACATATTTCTACAACCCACTGTAATGTTCTCAATACAGCTAGCCGTATTCATCTTCTTGCCCGCACATAGAGGTGAAAAGAAGATTGCATGCCTCTCCTTAAGCCACCAGTCACCTCAGGTCGGGATTGCCAAGTTGGGGAACACGAGCAAACTTCCCAACAACATAAATCCTCTGGAGGGATAACACTGGAACACAAATATAAATGTCAAAAGGATCAATTAATCTTTGGTACCTCTGTCAAGACACCAAGAGCCCATGTATAGAAATCTCTATGCACGGAAACTCAAACCATGGCTCCTATAGGTTTCAGCTGTAGTGAAGATTTCTGCAAAGCAGACACCAAGGGCTACCATCAACCCCTTTCCTCCCCTGCAATAAGTCATGTCTGTGTAGATCTGCTTTTAAACAATTGAGCGCAAGCTCTGCCTTGGCTGAGAACCAAGCGCTGCACATTTGCATCCCAACTTTATGCCTTCTTGCACATTGAGCCCATCCAGATGGCAGGCTGTATTCGAGGCTTAATGATCTGCTTTCCCTCCTCCCAGTAAGGGCAAAATAAATCACTGGCAAATCTTCTCGATGGTCTTTTAGAGGGAAGACAGATCAAACACATATAGTGAGTTTCAAAATACCAAGTCCTGTGGAAAATTATGGTCTGCAATGTTGCTGCAGAGCATGGATTCAACTGGATGACTTAAAATGCCTACAAGTAAGCTTTCTCTGACAGTCCAGTTCCCAAGTCACCATGCCTTGCACTTTCTCCCTCTCCAGGCAAAGATTTTGCCACACTTAGTTTGCTTGCTCCTCTCTTGGTCACTGCGGTTCTCTTCTCCCTTCAAAGAAGCAAACTTTTAGCAGCAAAAATCAGAGCAAAACTTTTGGAACAATCTCAAGAAGAGAAGCTAGAGTTTGGCCTGTTTGAAGGTTGGGCACTGCTCACCACAGAGACAGCTGGAGACCTGGCTTTCAGGGTAGAATTTTGCACCTCCAAGTCATGACCAGGAGATGTACGTGTTCATGACATGAGATTGGGTGCATCTTCTGCTCATAGAGCACTATGCAGGACACAGAGATCTGCTCACAGATCTCACACCTTAAACACTGGAGAAAGATCTTAAGATATCATTATATGTGGCTGCCTAAGAAGCTTTTCTTATATGATGGAAGGGTAAAGTGGCACACACAAACTTAGTCTCAGCAAATGGCCACAGTGATCTGACTGTCCTCCACAGCATAAAACAAAAAGTTGTGGCAGAGGTAGGCATTCCTCTGAATTGTCCTGACAGCATTAAACAGCCTTAATGTGAAGGTACCTCTGTGTCCAGCCTGGGGACCTGCACCTCATTCTCTTCAAACTTTCCAATAACTGTAGCAACTAAGGCAAGGCTTTGTGCTTTGCAGTACTTACTGTGACTGAGCTCTGACCTCTCCCAAAAGCTGCTCCCACTCTGAAGTCTCAGTAAGGTATGGTTCTGTGTTGAAGCATATTGTGCGGTTGTATTTAAAGATCAGTAAATTGTTTGGAAAGCCAAAGCAATTAATTCAGTAATAACAACAAACTTAATTGTGACACTTCCTGGGTACTCAGTTAAGTCTTTTTATCATCACGAGACTGTCTTCCAGTGTGTGAAGTAGACTTTTAAGAAGAAATTCCCTGCTGTATAGTTCTGTGTTTCTGGCCATTAAAACTGGATCCGACAACTTAGATTATTTGTATGCCTTGAGCTAACCATCTGCATGGGAGTAATCATCAGCTGTAGCTTGCATATAGTATACTGCACAAAATATAAATTTATCTGCACGTGCATTCAAACAAAATGTTAACGCTATTTCTCAAAGTATATGGGAGCAAGGACCAGGGGCCAGTGAAATAATTTTCAGCTTTTAAGTGACAGAAAATGGAAGTGATCCAGGCTTGCATCTCCTAAGTACTGGCAGATTGGGTAGGATTTGGATGCTAACAAAGAGATTCAGTACATGGGCCTGGTTTCAATTAATGAGCATGTGTCCATATGCTCTTTTGTGTGTATGTGTTTATACTGAGTGTTCTTTCCTGTTAATGGGTGTTGCATAAGTACAAGCATGCATGTGTGTGCCTGTGAAGACAAATCCAGAGCTAGTGCAAAAATGCCTAGCAGCACAGGCAAAATTCAGTGTTGACAACCAGAACAAAAGGTTTCTTCCCTGGCAGGAAATCAGACCCACATGGTAGCAGGGAAGGTACCAAACAAGGTGCGCTCACCATTGTGCTCAACACTGCCACTGTTGGGGAAGGCTGGCCAGAGTTGGTAGTGGGACAAACCTCACCCAGGGACACAGAGGGACCAAATACAATTGAACACGCTCCTGACAGACACACTCACCCAGTCTGACCCCCCCTGTCTGCTGAACAAGGAGGCAGAGACTCATAGTGCCTACTGCTCAAGTGGATGGTACCACTCTCTTCTTGCAGTGACAGATCCTACAGTGGCAGGTCCTACTCTTCTGTTACTCTGGGCAGCCTGACTCCCAAGGAAATGTCCTGCTCTGCCTGTGCTTGCAGCTGGTCCACCTGCATTCGAATCAGACAACACACATGCTTCAGATTTATCAGCAAACCACGTGGCTGTGTCTTGTCCGCTGCACTTGCTTCTCCTTTATCTTTTTATAAAAAAAACCAGTGTAATTCTCAGCTCAGTAGTTGTCAGATAGAGGAAGAGTCAAATGAGACAAAATACTTTGTACCTGATAGAAAATTCAGAGCAAGCAATTTTAAAACAATTTGTGCATCCTTAAGCTTAATCTAAGTCTTTACCTCCCCCTTTCCCACCTCAGTTTCTTTAGTTAGAATTAGTTCTGCAAATGGTAGGTTAATTCAAAATTAAGATTACTAATGAGGTTCATGATGAACATACAGGACCACAGACTTTGATAAGGTATTTATCTGTTATTTTAGGGTTATCTTGACTTTTCAGCTCAACATTTCTTACCCCCAAGCTGCACTAATTTTGCATTGTTCTAACTAATGCTTACTTTAGGCTGGTGCACTTTTATATCTGTTGATATCAGTGCCTAAATTTTTCTTTTAAGCACTCCTTCAAGACCTTACCTCATTTTATTCCCAACGGCCACATGCACAGGGCTTGGGACCTGACAGTCCTGGCTTACCTGTGGATTCTGAAGAGCAAGACCATGGCCTGACATCACCAGGTATTTTGGAAGGAGGATGTTAGGACAAGATAGATCATAGGATCCAGCTGAGTTCAAGAATAGCTCAACTGCTTGGAAACAAGTCTGGGCCTAGAGATGCTACGCAGCTCTGGGATTATATGTAAGACCCTCATCCTTGCCCTGACAAACTCCTGGTGGCAGTGCAGCCATTGACTAGCCCACTTTTAATCCTACACAGTGAACCTTTTGGTACCTTTTCCAAGTGGAGACATTCTCCGTCTTCTATACTGAACAATTATTCTGGTGCCTTCTTCCAAGGCAGAGATAATCCTCCGTGAAAATCAGCAATGAAAGGAGCAGTGAATCAGCAACGAAAATCAGCCACAAAGGAGTCCACAACTAAACGCTTACTCAAGATGTTTTACACAACTGTATCCAAGCATCTCAGAAATACTTTCTGCACCTTGTGTTAATTTTCCCGCCCAACTCCATGCCCACTTCATTTCCCCAAAGGATCAAATATACCTTGTATTATTTTTTCCCTTCACAATAATTCTAATTGTATAATTCATACTGCTCAAACACAGCTTTAAGAGTTTTCATAAATCACAGTCTAGAATATCCTGCAATGCAATGGCAGTGCTAAGTATGAACCTAAGCTTTTCAGGGAACTGGTGTCTGAGGATGGGTTTCCCCTGCCACAACAAAACTCCCAGCAGCATTTTTGAGGTCAAACCTCAACACCACAAACCTTCATTGGACACAAACCTTCACTGGCTTTCATTGGACTCCATTGGACTCTGAGGACTCACAACTGGAAACAGCGAGAAGCAACGGTTCTCAAGCACCTCAGACCCTTTTGGAACCTGCAGGGCACATGTAGTCCAAATTGCTCAAGCATCAAGGTACTAGCCGCTCACCTCTGTGCATTCCCCTTCCTACATGCTGTGAAAGCCCTCCTGGAGAGTTGCAGTGATGACGAAGTCACTGGCGGGATGGGTTAACTTCACCAAGCCTACATGGATAAAGATGACCAATTCCCATCTCCTCCCCAGGGAACTCGACAGTGATCAAGCAAAGTGTCTTCAAGAGAAGCACTTCTCAGAGGCAAGGGACTTGGGAGGCTCATAGCTGGGAGTCTATTTCAGAGGTTGTGGAAGGTCATGAGGCTGAATGGAAAGAAGCCTACGAAGAGAGAAAAGGGCAGGAAAGCAGTAGACATCCAGATATTGACTCTTCAAAGAAAACTCTTGTCTGGCAACTTCCTTGCAGCAGAGGCACATCAACAGCTCAAGGAGACCTCCATGAGCAAAATATCACAGGCCCCTGAGGTCCCAGCTTTGCTCAGGAGTCGTCAAGGTGGTGCACAGCACAGCATATGTGGGCTGGGAGGACAGGAGCAGGGCGCTAGGATTGTGGAAAGGTGAAGTGAGAAATGAAGAGAGATGTATCTGTCTGTCAGAGCAGCAAAGCCAGGAGTGGGACTGGAGACCAGAGCTGAACAATGGTAAGAGGACCGGAGTGTTTTATGGAGGGGGTTAAATTCTAACATTCATTTATTTTAAAAGCCTTTTTATTTCCCTTTGATAATGGGATGCAATTACAAGTCAAAATTAATATGCTAAGACAAGAGACAACAGATGGATACCAAACAGGAAGGGAGTAAGAAGAGACAATGAAGCAATTCTGGTCAGTCTAACATATCGTGAGCTCGGCAGCCTCCTACCCACACATATCAATTCATAGGCACATCAAACACTGTCCTTCAGGTTCTGTTTTGACTATTCCCGGGAAAATTTTATTGCTGGCTTTATCCTCATCAGCATTTTTACTATGTATTTACTCCAAGTCTGCTAAGGACCAGTTGTCTGAGGTCTCATTAGGATGGAATTCCCTGACAGGAAAGAAGAAGGAAGTTGTAGATGAACCAAGGGAGAGGTCAGAAAACCAGCTCAGAATTCATGAATGGCTGTGCTCCTCTATCTACAGCAGCCCACACATGGCATGCCAGGCCTGCAGTCTGACCTGCAAATGAACAGGGAATTCACATGGCATCTAGTATATCCACAGCTGGTTTGAAACTATAAATTTTCAGATTCCAGCATGACACCATGCTGGGGCTTATCAACAGGAAAAATAGCAAGCAATTCTTCCACACTAGTGATTCATTCTTCTGTGTCTCAGACATCACAGAGATGAAGCCAGCCGTACCATTTCAAGCATTGTTTCCTTCAATTAAATACAGACCTAGGCACCCACAGCAATATCTGTCATCCTTTACAAAAGAGCTAACAACAGTAAAAGTAAGCTTTTCATCCTTGTAAAAACTCTGAGGCCAACGCCAAGCATAGGATGGATTTTACTGGAGAGCATGAAGAACTTTAGGTCTAAAAATTAGAAACCACTTTACTGAGTTGAAATTATTATCTTTATGAAAAGTAATGCAAGCTGATAATTTTGATATGGACGACAAATTCACTTCTTCCAGCATAATTAATCCTAGAGAACCTGAGTGCATTTCTGGTTGCCAAACAGCAGCTACTTTTAAATTTTTTCAAGTGTCTTGACAAGAAATCAAAGTTATCACAGCTTTTAGGCATTTCTTCCTCTAAGAGTATAAAAAACCTGAATACCTGGTAGCATCAGTAACTTACATAGAGGGCTGTACCCTCAGAAGACAAAACTGTGATGCACCTTCACTTGAAACATCACTCTTCTTTCAAGTTTTTAAAGTGAAAGTCAGGCATGAATAACACCATCCACTCATTTTGCCTCTAACTACAGTGGGACCAAGATACCAAGAAAGACATCACAGAAATTGAACCAGAAACAGAGGGGCAAAAATCTAGAGAAGTAAACTGACTGTGGCATAAAAAGAAATAAGAATTATTGCCTTTGTTTGGTTTCAAGAGTCAATAAATAGGTGAGGGCTGCAATAGATAAAAATATCAAAGGGAAGCAAACGCAAAATTATTACTATGTTCAGGAAATGGAAGGGGTTTCAATTAAGACAGAGGCAGGTACAGTGAAACATTGTCCACCTGGCATCGAAATGACTTGCGGAAGTTATTGTTGGAAGATGTCATTCGGGTTAAGAATTTAGAAAAATATAGAGTGGGATTCATGCATCTTGTAATGGATGGGAATTTTTAGGAGCTTTGTGTGTATTGCAGGGTATAAAAAAGAGATTCTAAATGGCAGGGATTAAGCAAAAATATCCCTGCAGGAAGGTTATCTCTGAACAATGTCTTGTGGGCTGTTCCCATTTACCCTGAATTGCCACACATGAGCCAGAGGTAGCCTATCTCACCCTCATCTCATCTGCAAGATAATTCGAGAGAGGTGTTATCACAGCTGAATGGAGAAATTGCATGGTATTTAATCTGAGTCCATTGGAAACGCTTGGCAGCATCTCAGGCTGCACTCTTAGGAGATCAATTATAACATCAATAAAAGGAATTAAAAGCTTTGTCAGAAAACAATCAGAAAAGTGATTGCCCTATAACATACATAGGCCAAACTTTCTGTTGTTGCTGGGATGGAAGAGGCCATCCCTGCCCCAAATCTGTGCCACATAAGGAAGGAAGCAGATTATAAAGAACAATTCCTCGCAGTCCCTCGGGTGAAAGTAACACTTCCCTGCAGTTCCAAATATGTCAGTGGAAAAGTTCCTCCTGGACTGGTTTGCATTGACGTACAGAGACACATATATGAACAGAGTTAAGTGTTGACCTCAATGTCACACAATAAGAGTAGCAGTCACAGTGTAAAGGCTTAAGGCTATTGCATAGTTTATTGAACACAGAGAGCCTCTGCCTCCCTAGTGGGAGCCAGGCTAGCAGCACTATAGTTGTTCCAGGAGCCCTTGGCCCCACAGAAGATGGGAAAAGAGAACAGACCTAAGGGAAACAGAGACCACTTTGAAGGTAGTCACCCAGCTTTTCTCATGTGCATGAAAATAAGAACACACCTGGCTATGGGGGAAGAGAGGAGGGGAATGGAGCTTTTTTCTTGAGTTGGATCCTGAAGTTTTGGTTCATGGGAAAGGAACATACATTCTGGGGATGAGGCTACTATCTCCAAATACAAGGCAGTTTGCCTGTAGGCTGCTAATCATAGTACTTCTGCAGACTCCAATGAGGAACTGAGCGGCACACTAGCCCCTAATTTCAGACAACAGAGGAACCAAGATTTTTCCTATTTTAGAGACAGATATGAAGAATTTGTTTTCTTTTTTTTTAAAAAAAGTGTTAGAAAGCAAAAATGCAATCTTATTATTTCACTGCAGAAAAATAACCTCTCTTTCCTCCTATGACTCTCACCACCCCAGAAATCTAAAAGATGACTGGAGTGAGGAAGAACAGTGAGCTGCGGTCTGAGAGAATGGACAGTCGGGTAAGCTATTTATCTGCTAGATGACTTGGACAGCCCTCTTCTACGTCTTGTAAATCAACAAGATCATCTCAGTTGCTGACAATTGCTTAGCCCAGTGCACTCAGCTCCTGATAGGCGTCTGTGGTGCTACACCAGCCTTGTTCCTCCCTCTCCTTGCCTTCCTCCCTCAGACATGCATGCACACACAGAGGAGAACAAGTTTCCATCTCTGAGTGAAAGGTGACATCTCTTCTCTTCAGGAGGGTTGTTCAGCAGTTTGGCACTTTAATCCAGGCTTTCAAAGTTCTCATGCTGTCCAATGGCTTAACTTGGCTTCCTACTGCTCTGTAGCACTTCAAAGTTCTTTGTTCTGTAAGGATTTGATTTTTATTCTCTCTGAGATAGGAAAAGAAAGAATCTTTTTTTAGCATATATCAGGGGCTGGCTTAGGAGACTAAAGAAATTCAAGGTCATTGGTTCAAACCAAGCCATATCATTATGAAAATGCTAACGAGCCTGTGATAAGAAGGGAACGAACTCTCTTGCTTGATACAAACTATTGTATCACAGAAGGGCCATCAAGTCCATCACCTCTGCACTATGTCACAGACAGGATTCTAATGTCATCTATTGTATCACCTGTACCTTTCTGCCAAAGCTAGATCAGGCCCAGATCTGCTTACCTTGCAATATCACACCATTATCAAATTGATTAACTGTTCGATTTTCTCAGCAGCCTGGCAGGGCAGGTAATGGTTGTTATTGCTATTCAATACATTGCTATTCAATTGTGGCTGAGAAATTACTTAGACCACAATCAGGATAGTGATCTGAGAACAGCCTGGCTCCCAGTTCAGCTTGTTGCTGAACTCCACCCAGTTCAGCAATGAGATGAAGACTCAAACCATGTCATAAGAAAATTTATACAAACTATCTGCCAAAGTGAAATTTTATAAGTGACTGTAATTACTCTTTTGCCCACTTATTTGCAAATTGACAGCATTTCAGTAATATGATTAGGGTGGTGCCTGTCCAGAAAATAAGCAATGCAAATCTGCTACAGTTCTCAACATGGTGGCAGGAGCATCAGGTTGACCCCAACTCTGCAGCAAGTTCTCAACTCTAGCTGCTCCTTGGCTGGCCTTGGACATATCATGCCATTTGTAAATCTGTCTTGCAACCACCTAGCAAGGAGCTCACTGCCAGCACCTCACAGGGTCTACATGGCTGTGTTGCCCCCCAAAGATTAGAAGGCAGAGGTTTATCTCAGCCTCCTGGGAATAGGTTTTTAAGATCCCCTGGGTGTGCATGCACATGAACACACACATAACTAAAGCTTAGTGCATGTTGAATATCAAAAAGATCACATGTGCCCTCTCAAGCAGTATTTACTCTTCTCCTGTTCTAAGTCAGACTCCTTCTTCCTTTCCAAGCTGACTCTTGCCTCTTCCTCCCAAGGGACAGCTGCCTCTTTCCTCAGCTGGAAAAAAAAGGAATTCATTGTTCCCTTCTGGATTTACACTGTTTGTTATCTTTTCCTGACCAATCCAACACACAAATTGCAGAGCCCCACTCATTCAGAAGAAGACAGTTTCTTCCAGAGGTTTCTGGGATGTGCCAGGAACACATAGATAAGGGACCCTGCATGACAGAAATCTTGAGGGAAGTGTTTACGTTATAATTGTCTGCTGTAGGGTTTGGGGGGAGTAATTGCCCCCCGCTGCCCATCTCTCGAGGGCAGAGACAGGCGGCGGAGGCCCAAGTTCCAGCAAACAAAGAGCAAGCAGCACGCAGGGAGTCCAGCAGCGAAGAGAGCTTTATTCAATTTTCCCGCAGCTTATAAGGCTGCCGGGAGGGACGGGTTTTACCGCTCGGCCAGCCAGTGAGAGGAGATGGTAGAGTAACCATGGGAACCCAGGAACCGGGGATGGACAGGTGAGACAACCAATGAGACCACAGGATTTACATACATGAGGAGTAAAACATCGTACATATAATACACAAATATTAAAACACAGAGTTAACAATTTCCAACCCCCGACAGTCTGCATTCTATGATTTCTTAAAGGAGAGCAACTCCTGTTCTCTAGAGAGATCTGCAGAGATGCTATCCATTTTGTCCTTTAGTGGGAGATTCAAAGTCTGACAACAGCATGAAGAAGGAGGTTTGGTTTTCAGATCCAGAGAGCAGCTCCATAGCTCGATATTACAGGGATCAGCATACCAGGAGTACAAGATGTGAGTCTAACCCAGGGGAACCACATGACACTTTTTGGAGGCATGACACCAGAAGAGATGTCCGTCTAGTTTAACCAAGCATAGACAATGTTATGTTTTTAAGAGTCCAGGGTAAGCAGCCAGTGGTGCTGCTACAGCTAAAGTGCTTAAGAAGAGAAGGCCGAAGGAAAGGTGACATCTAGAAAATGCAGCAGCATTACATAGTTTTTCATGTACCCTTCCTCTCTCCTTCTTTCACCACTTTCCCTCTTCTAGTCCATAGGATTAGCCACCCTTAAAAAACTGTTAAAAATCTAGTTCTGAAACGGAGATTTAAAAAGAAAGTGTTATGGTGAAGTCAAAGTTTCAGTACTTGGTAATTTGAAATTAATTCTAACTCAAAAAAATACTCCCTGCATTTTCTTTAACTGCACAGCAACAGTTTACATCAGTTTCCATTTCTTGAAGAGTAAATATGTCACTTCTCAGGCCAAGCCAATTTTCCAAGTAAACATTACTGGGCAACTGAACAATACCATTTTTAATTGAAAGAGCTGATGTAAATGTGTAGGAAAACTATTTTTAAAATGTTACACCAACATTTGCAAAATTCCCCCTTAAAAACACACACGCACAAAATAAATCTGACAAACAGCCATATATGTTTGGATAAAACTCAAAAAAATGAAAACAAAATATTCAGTGACCACCAGAGGGCTTTGCGTATGCGTGAGAAATGATCAGCTGAAGTTGACTCCTTAATTCCCACAAAATTACTATCTATGCTGAATACAAGGTAAGTTTTGCCATTTATTGCGTTCCTCCCCATGCAAATAAAAAAAAAAATTTGAACAAGTTATTCTCTACATTTTTCCTTGGAGAAAATGACCATGAACACTGCCGTCTCCATGCCTTCACAGTCAGGACAAGCCACCTTTCATCTTCATAGCTGAATATCAGAAAACACCAGACACTTTAGAAAATGTGAAGGGATGGGAGGTGGGAGAAATAAACCAAATAAGGGGAAAAGAGAATGTTTCCTTGGGAAAACATCAGTCATGCAATAGGCACAGCATTTCTCAACAATTCTCAGGGGCACTGCATGTAGACACACCCATTCACCAACTGGCTAGGGGAAGACTGTGATCATAGACCCTCTGAATCAGGGTGAAGACATAGATTATAGAATTATGGAGTCATTTAGCTTTGAAAAAGCCTCAAGGTCTTTCTCCAGCACAACAGTTTTTAGACCCCATGCTGGATGCCAGCAGCACTAATCGAGATGCATAGCATGCAGTTCCACTGGAGACAGTTGAATTGGGCTGGTTTCAGCAGGACCAACAGAAATAGCTCTTTTCTAGACCCAGGGGATACCTGCATTTTGCTGAAGCGAGTAATGCTGTTTGGTATGGTTTGGACCAGCTTTTATTTGACTTTTGTGTCTTCCAAGGATACAAATTTCCCCCCTGAAAAGCCTAAGGGATGTGTAACTAAATCAACTAATCTGGAGAAATAGATAGTCATGCATTCAGTACTACATGCTGCTTGGGAACCATGAGAGGATCAATGAGATGCTCCTAAGGGATTGTGTCTCTTACCTCTCAGTGATTTTTGTGGTGATTCTGCCACTCACTTAGAGAAGTGGCATTTAATCTTTAAACTGCTGACAGAACTGAGGTCTCAAGGTAAAACTCAGCCACATGCTGAACAGCAAATATCCTTACTGATGCACATCCTACCAACTGCTATGACTGAGTATGATGAAGAGAGACCAAAACCACTATGGGAATGGTCAGTAACCAGGAGTGAGTCTCTATATTATCTGATTAGTGAATAGTTAATGCTGTGCTTTCTCTCAGCTTTTCCAAGCAGAGCCATGTCCCTGTATTAGCTTGTAGGTGCCAAAAAGTGGAAAAGACAGAGAGAAAGGGGAGTTAATTTGCATTATCTATTGTTCACCAGGGTCAGCCTGTAGCACATAAACTGAGACAACAGCAAAGACAATTCCTATCATCTGGACTTAGTTGTCCTATCACCTATGTTAGAAGCAACTCCCAGACAGAATCAAGAGGAACTAGACTAGATGCTTGCTTATGCCAAATTCGGTTTTTCAAGCTGGAGCTGGAATGATAAATGCAGATAAAGGCATTTATTAAAAACCGGGTGGGGTGGGGTGGGGGGGGGTGTGTGTGGATTTAAACTGAGGCACACATATCTTTTCTGACTCTGATTTGTATCTAAATTACAGATGCTGACCCTTAGATGTCCAGCAGCCCAGGGAAGGTGAGATTATTTCCATTCCATAGCCACCATTCATGTGACTTGACCCCACTCTATCTCAGTTACTGCAAACTGTAGTACAGTCATCTAGAAAGCTTGCCAGAACACAGCACTTGGCAAGTTCAAGGTACATACACTGCTACAAGTCTATAACCTGTGGGGCTACATGAATCAGCCAGCACAGAGGAGTCTTCCAGTTTGATCTGCTTTAAAGAGAGTGTCTACCTATACTTTCAAGAAAGGATCCAAGAGCCCACAAGGCAATAAACCCAGGAGACATCTTGAACAGATATCCAGCAGATTTCTATTCTTAGAATGATTCTAGCATAAAATGTTCCCCAGTTTGTCTTGCTGATGAAGATAGTTCTTAAAACTGGACATGATGAAAGATGCCATCACAGAAAAAGTGCTATCTAGGATGCCCAGGGGGGGCACAATCAGTGTGTGTGAACACAGCCTGTGTCACAGTGTATAAGCAAACAACAGCATTATGCTCATGAGCAATATCTCTCCAAGAAGCCAAGCAATATCTCCTGAAGTAGCCAAGCTTCAATTATGCATATTCAAGGAGTAGGGAGCATACTGATGACTGCAATTGCCAATGAGGACATTCTCGAAAATGTGCAAATGACATAAATATCTCATCCCTTTTTCAAATGTGAACTAGACCTGTGAGGGAATATTCATCATATGCATTTTAGCTTTCTAACAATCAGGCATTTGGGCAAAACTACTCATTTGGGTTCCTTCTACAGAAAAAGGGGAGAAACAGAAACATCGAGAGGGCAATTCAATGGGTCTGATCACAAAACAAACAAGATGTAGGCAATATTACTTGCTCAGTGCTCTGTGAGATGGAGGTATATCTCTTCTAGCTCAAGTTACAGCATGACCTCACTGGAGCATGCTGTTGATTTACGTTTCTCTCCCTGACTGTGTAAGGACCCCAAAAAACAAGCTGTGCTTAAATGCTTAACTTTTTTGTGAGTAAAGTTGAACGAGATGAACCCACCTTCCCTTTCTATCCATGTGTTAAAATATTTTGCTATAAAGAAACAGAAGCAGCTATTCTAGAAAAGGGGATTCAAGAGATACTGAGAAAAATCCTCCCTTTAGTGGTTTTGAAAATGAAATCAGAATAATAGGTATTTCAACTGTTCTGGCATGAAAAGATGCTAACAGCATGGCACTTTTAAAGAACTCTGAGATGACAAGACTGATTTTCCAGAAGTGATTCTTCAGTTTCATTTTGAAAATTCCCTGCAGAGGAAAAATCAGAAATACTGCTTTTCATTCCCACTCACCAGGAAATATATCAAGAACTCTAGCAACTTTGGTGGAACCAGAGCTTCCAAGCCCTAACAAACTAAAAACCTGCAGCCAACACTATCACAACATGAAGATGGCTCCTTAGAAGGAATTATTCTGAAAATCACCTATTGAACTGGGCTATTCATTGACATTTGAGACATGGCAAAAACCTTGCAACAAGCAAGAATACCCAATGTTAGCTAATCTACCCGAAGGAGAAGAGATTAGTGGCCATCAGGCTGAATTCAACCATGTCAGATGCTGGAGATAGCAGAAGCAAAACTAGCTGAATAGAAGCAGACAAGAGATAAATGTATGTCAAAGGAGAACTAGTCTGCAGCTCCTGAATACTCCTGAGTGCACCTATCCACCTTCCATAACATTCTTAAGAATATCTTGCTTTGCCTCCATTTTGTAGAAAAAAGGCTTTTTTCTGGGAACGGCAAATCTATAATTATGGTAACTAGAAGCAGGGGCAACTTAAAGAAAGGCTGCTGGAAAGACTAAGTGAAAAATGCCTCTCAGCAGCAAGCAAGATTTGTCCCGAAAGAAAAGGATGCTCTGGATGCTCCCCCTGCAGCCAAAGCTATATAGCAAGAGGTGAAAGAAAACCAGTTGTTCTGCATGTCAGGTATTGCCCTGGGGGCATGGCTGGGAGTCCAAGGGCAAAGGGCAGGTGAAGGGGAGAGCAGCACATTGCTCCACCATTGCCATGTGTTCTGACTCCCAGCTACCTGACCTAAGACTTGGGCTAGTCTGGCCTCTCGCCTCCTGTCTATGCCTCCTGACAGCAAGGTAGCTAAAGAGGCAGGTAAAGGCAGTGCTTCAGCTGGTGTTTAAGTCCACTTCATGATATCACCACCTCCTGTGTGGTAATGTTTGGCTCTCTGCCGCGAGGGATGTACCCAGATATACAAGTGTAACAAAATGCCATTAATAAGGCCTTCCAACATCTCATGTTATTGTAATGGGAAAAGAGAATGGTCAAAGCTTTCCTTAGTCCTGGGTTTTATTGTGATTAACATCAGTTTTCAATGAGAAATGGGTGCTTACAAGACAATTCAGTCTTACCCTTATCATTCCACAACACATCCAGGTGGATCCACATCTCCAGTCAAAACCCACATTCCCTCCTGCCCTTGTACAGGCACCAAAGCAAATAATGTGCCAGAAATATGGGGTCCCTCCTTTACTTCCTTTCAAAGGAGCATCTTACCTGAAGAGCCAAAGGGTTTCCCTTAAGTGTCCCTCTTCCTAGCAGTGCCCAACAACTTTCCAGTATCATTGCCCATTCACCGCCTACTCTACAACACAGAGCAGCTGAGTGTCCTTCAGATGGGACACAAAGGATGTGTGAGAATACGTTTCCAGCTTCTGCAGTTCAGCACATCAGCAGAGGCTTCTGCTGGTATACCAAAGAGCCAATACTCCTTGATACTCTCTCTTCCACCTACTTCCTAGAGAAAAACTCCACATATTACTGCAAGTTAGGACTGATGTTGCATAGAAGGAGGAGTCAGAGTGACAGCACACGTGGTGATGCTTCACTTTTCTAGCAGAGAGTGACTAAAACCACTATAGAGCCAGTACTACTTGGCCACAGTGGCCAAGGCAGGTGTCTCAGAGCATAGACCCCATATCACAGGTCTTGCTGCAGCGCACTGCTGGCCAGGACAGCGTCTCCAGCCCCTGACAGCGGAGGTGACAACAGGTAGGAAATCATGACGGACAACCACGTCCTTGTTCTGTCCCCGTCCCCTCCTCCCTGAAATTCAACCTGGTGCATCCTGGGGGAACCCCATCTGCTTCTCATTCCAGACTATGTCATGTCATAATTATTCCTAATTATGCCTCATTTAGCTTGATAGGTACCAGATTGGGAAGGATGCCCTAGTGAGACTGAGCATCTTGGACGGCCGCAGCGGCGAGGCGCGGCCAGGGGAAGTGTGAAGCAAAAATTAATAAAGGGACAGGAGCTGTGCCGCCGGGCAAGGGAGGGCGGCCGGGGGCACGGCCGCTGAGGGGAGCGGCGGGTGGCAACGGCCCGAGCCCGGCCCAGCGCCGCCCGGCAGGTGGCGCCCGCCGCCCCCGGTGAGCCCGTGCACGGCCCCG